>PVHY01003680.1:0-58431 GCA_004024945.1 Uropsilus gracilis | reverse complement strand
TTTGATTCTTGAATTTTTTGTACAAAGTATTGAGATAACTAGTTTTGTATCAGAACAGTGAAATCAAGGCAATTAAATTTAATGTTTTGATTACTTGAAGCAGTTTCCTTTAAAGGCTTTAAAATCTTCCAAGCACACCACACACAGCTTCATGAGAGTGTTTTTTGTTTTTGTTTTTTTTAAATGAGACTAGGTCACACTGTATTGATGGGGGTAGTCCCCATGCTGTGGACTCAAGTGATTCCCAGTCTCAGCCTCCCAGGTAGCTGGGATTACAGACGCCCGCCACTGAACCTAGCTGCTTTTCGAGACCAGGTCTCACTACATCGCCCAGGGTAGTCTTGAACTCGTGGAATCAAGCAGTCCCTGACCTCTTGACTCCCAACACCTGGATTATAGGTGCGCACCACCATGCCTGGCCTCTGTATGTATCTTTACCAAGGATAACTATGCTGGGAATTTTATAAGGACATAAGAGTTTGCCAGCTTTTTTTAAGAATCAGTATCATAGTGAACTCACTTTTGGGGTATTTTTTTTTGGGGGGGGGAGTTGATAAGGCACATTTGTGGATGAGATTGCTAAGACTGGAAGTCTCACTGGTTTAGAAAGAGAAGAAACTTAACTAGGTGTTACCACCTGAATGCAGGATGGTTTGTTTTTAAAGCTTAAATAATGCCTGTATAAAATTGTACAGGTCATAATTTCTTTAAAGACTAAAACTTTATAGAAACTAGACTTCCCTTGATTCACAGTCTCACATTGTCTTCTGAGATTTATTATTAGCCAGCCTTTGAAGAAAAAGGACAACTAAAAAACATGAAGTTTAATATTTGATAAAATGTTCCCATTTGTTTATAGATATTCCAAGTTAAAATTATTTTGTCAGTACAGGAGCTTTTCATATCTTGTTTCTTTCCTCAGAGGTATAAAGTTTATATTTTGCTATTTCCACATTGTAAATACTTAGTATTTCATTGTATGGATTTAGCCTAATATACTTAACCCCCATTTTTGGAATTTGATTCTTGGATATGGAACACTATCATTAGTAAGATTTAGTTTTTTCCTTTAAAAATAATTATTCCTTGATTTCCAAATTTTCTGAAATTAATGGCACTTTAAAAATTCTAAAATTTTTTTAATTGGCACTATAAAATTGGCACTATAAAAATTCTAAAAAGAAAGTATTTCTAGTGATTTCATCACCACCCAAAGGTTATTCCTTTCAAAATTTTGGTTATAAGCTGGGTGTGGTGGTACGCAGCTTTAATCCCAGCCTAGGATGGGAGGCTGAGACTGGGAATCACTTGAGTCTGGGAATCACTTGAGTCTGGGGTACCCCAGGCAACGAGAGTCTGCAGTTCCCCAGGCAACATAGCAAGGCCTAGCCTCATAAAAAATTTTTTTTTGGATCTCTCTCTCTTTCTCTCTCTCATCTCTCTAACCTATCTGACTATATATATTTTATATATTTATATATATTTGGTTATATATATTTTTCCTATTTTTGAAATGTCCATGAACTCACTGTTTTTTAAAACTATACTTTAAAAAAAATCAAATTAGAATATTGTAAAAAAAATAGTAACTCAAGAGTTAATTTGAAGTGAAATAAACTGGTTGCAAAAAAAGAATATTATTGCATATACTCTTTAGTTTTTAACACAGACTTTTACAAAATTACTTTCAATGGTTCTGTAGTGTTTCATAGTTTGTATTTGATGCAATTTGCTGTTCTTCTGTATAAATCATCCTTTTAGAAACTTTGGAAAACTGTCTTTGATCATCCATCCTGAGTCTCAAGGTGTTCTGACCTTTTCTGCCTGTGAACCAATTGTTTTTCAGGCAATTTATTGACAGGCAGTAGCTATGCTGACATCTGTAAATCCAGGAATCAATCAGACATTTTATTTGCAGTGGGAAATAGAGCGCATGGAGTGTTGTCACAGTTTTTATGTATATAGTAGGCACATCAGGTCTTGGAAAGACAGCAGTGTGGGCAGTTGGCAGAGGAGAGATGGGGGAATTAGCATTATTAGGCTCTCAATATGCCAGGTACTGTGTTGGGCACATTAGAAGCTCTTAGTTTATAGCAGTTTTGGGAGGTAGATAATAGTATTTGCAGTATTAGGTTAGGAATCTAAGCTCAAATAGGCTAAGTACTTTGTTCATGTTAACTAGTAATTGAGAGGATGCCAGAACTAAACCCAGCTAGGTGTATCAGACGATAGAACTCCACCCTGCCACAAATCAAATGAAAGATTCAGGAGTAACTGTACAGAAGCAAAAATGGAAAGCAATCTTTAGATTCAGGAGTAACTGTACAGAAGCAAAAATGGAAAGTGATCTTTAGCTCAGTGGAGAAGGTGGAGTTATTACATAGAGCATCCCAAGAGATTTGAGGTAGACCATGGGAGTAGAGATAACTGATAGGCTTAAGCCAACAGGGTTTGTTGTTGTTTTTTTTCTATATGGTAAGGTTTTCTCTATTGCCATACTGTTCTATGAATTTAGACCATTTGACCATTTGAATTTAGACTGTTAGTCATGTAGCCAACACACAATCAAGACAGAAAACTGGTTTATTACCCAAAAAATTCTCAGTTGTTGCTTTTTTGTGGTCAGCTCTTCCAGCCATTCTCTGCCTCTGATAATCACTAATCTGTTCTCCATCCTATAAAATCATCTAAGTGATATGTAATAGCATAAATGGAATCATACAGTCTTACAGAATCTAGTCTTTTTGCTTATTAGTATGCTGCATTTATAATTAGGCAAATATTAATGATGAAAATTTTGCCTTACCATTTTGCTGTAGTTTTTCGCCTTTTCAAAATGTACTTACAGCTAGCCGTGGTGGCACACAGCTTTAATCCCAAGCCTAGAATGGCAGGCTGAGACTGGGAATCACTTGAGTCTGTGGGTTCGAAACCTGCCCAGGGCAACATAGCGGGACATTGTCTCAAAAAATAGCTGGGTATGGTGGTGCACACCTGTAATCCCAGCTACCTGGGAGGCTGAGGGTCACTTGAGTCTGGGGTACCCTGGGCAACAAGAGTCTGCGTTCCCCAGCCAACATAGCAACACCTAGCCTCAAAAAAAAAAAAAAAAAAAAAGATGCTTACATTATCTCTACTGGTAGCAGCGTCAGGCACAAAGAATGGTTTTTGGCTGAGAAATTTATTGTTATCACTTCACATACCAAAGAAGCTCAAAATAGATCCTGATAAGTACCCAGAAGAAAATAAATAGGAAAAAAAGTCATTTGCCTTTCCCCATCACCTTGCTTTTTGCATGTAGAAATCTGCATGGAAAATTTGCTACTGACTGTACCTTTGCCAGCTTAAAAAAGAAAGGGAACAGCTGTAAGCCTGAGTGGTTGGAAGAAATTGATGTTGGTGGCCAGTTGGCACTGCCTTTCTGGGGGAGGGGACAATAGGTGATTGGTTTTTGCACAGAAATCTGAGTCCATGGTAAAATAACCTTTTCTTACAGTTGTTTTGCATTTAAAAATAAAAAAAAAACTTTAAATATATATATACACAAACTTACTTTAAATATCTTAACAAACTAAAAGATTCAAGTTTGGGAATATAGTAGGTAGGTAAAACCTTCTTTGGTAAATTTCACTTCCATTCAAGCTGTCTTTTCTCCCTTTTCATCCTACTTAAAAAAAAAAAAAGACAAATACAAACCAGATAACTCAGTGGTTTTTATAGTAAAACCATGTCAGCCACAGAGAGATGGTGTCAGCAAGCTGGTGACCAAGATGTAGGTGTCTCCAAGAGCTGAGGGTCACTCTGTTCCCTGAATTCCTGCCCTTGGATACTTCAAGTACCAAGTCTGTGAATCCACACCCAAGTATACTTTGCTTCCTACCACTGACCCTCTCCTGGACCCCACGCTCCTCTGCTCCACTTCTGCCTTGCACAAACTCATCTTTCAGAGAAGTACAGCTTTCATCAAGTCCTTGATTGCTCTAGAGCCAGTGCTGATTTTTTATTTCTTATTGAAACATTTCCAAAGTATTTAACTGGAACTGAAAATCCATATATTCTGTTGTAGTTTTGCCTTGCCCATTCGTATTTCTCTGGTCCTCATTTCCCTCTGTCCTACTTTAGTTGAATCACCCTGTTGTTGTTTATGATTGTCTAACAACAGATTTAATTAATTTAATTTTTAGTTTCTAATTTCACTGCATTTAGATTGTAATTCCATTTCTAATACTCATTGCAGTTACTTTGAGTGTTCTTTCTACTCTATTAAAACATCCACTTTTTAGCAAATGGTATTGTTTCCCACATTATTTAGAAAATTGGGGCAGATATGTACACCACTTTCTATCAAGACTAACAGCAAATCTGCATCTGTATCTTCCTTTCACCTGTCCATAATCTTCCAGTGTCATGGTCCTTCTGTGGACTTCAAGTCTCATCAGCAAAAAGCTGAAGCAGCACCTAGCTCAGTAAAGAGCAGTTGGTGTCTGTTCTGAGTGGTCAGTGCTGATGCAGTTCTGGTTGTTAAATACTTTTAATCTCACCCTTATTATATATGTGACTTTAATTACTTATCCTCTCTGAGTCATTCTCTGATTTTTAAAATGGGATAATAATACCTGTTTTACAAGGTGACTCTTCGTTCATTAAGTATTTTTTGAGGACCTGCCTTGTTTTAAGCACAAACCTAGGTTCTTAGGATATATCAAAAATATATATAAAAAATATATAAAATAACCATGCTTTCTTGGGGCTGGTGTTCGAGCACTATGAGGATGACATAGATAAATATTGAATGCTTGTTATGGTGCCAGACATAGATGCTCCTTTCTTTTCCTGTGCCAGGCTGTTTTCATCATACCCAAAGGCTGTGGGGAGGGAGAAAGGGTGAAATGGGTACTAATAATAGGGCATTACCTACCCCCTAACCCCCCCCCCCGCCAGATACTCAAGTACATTATATAGCAGTATAATGAAATGGGAAGCTTTATATTCTTTGGGGTGCCAGGGCCAAGGGCAGAAAATACTGGTCACTGCTGCCCTTTACAGTTCTGGTTGTCTCCCTGTGCCATTTTTCCCATCTCTCGAGTCCATTCATCCTCATTCTCAGTCCTTCTCCATCCTCACCCCATTCCACCTCTTCAGCTCTTACCATCTCTTTTGTACTATAGACAGGTTATAAACCAATTCTCCCCTTACTTCCTTTACTCAGAAGATATTTTCAAAATTCTCTCTACTCATTCCTTAATTCATTGCAGTCTTTCATTTCTCAGTTCAAGTACCACAATTCTGTCAGGTTTCATCAGTGACTCAATCTGTTTTTTTTTCTCAACTTCTTGTAAGTAGCATCTGTTACTGTTAAGACCATGTGAAACCAGTGGGCTAATGCCTTGCTGACCAGAATTCAATTCCTAATTCTGTAACCTAAGAAACCTTGGGCAAGTTTTTTGTCCTCCCGTCCTCCCATCCTCCCGTCCTTCCTGAAAAGATCTTGCTATTTTGCCCGGGGAACCACAGGCTCATGTTGCCTGGGGTACCCCAGACTCAAGTGATCCCCAGCTTCAGCTTCCCAGGTAACTGGAATTACAGGCATGTGCTACCACACCCAGCTATTTTCTGAGACTAGGTCTCACCATGTTGCCCCAGGCGGGTCTCTGGTCTCAAACCCACGGATTCTAGTGATTCCTAGTCTCCATCACGCTCTGTAGCTGCACCACCGTGCCTGAGTGCAAGTTTTTCTTTAAATGGATGTAGTCATACTTACTTTTTAGTTATTGAAATGGAAGTTAAGTAAAAGAACAGCTTCTGTTATTAACATTTTTGAGGTGTGCCACTTGAAATTTTCCCTGTCGCTCTTTGTTCTTTCATGTTCCTTGCCTACTTTCTTGGTAGTTTATTCCTTATTAGTTGGCTACGTTGACTTTGTTTTCTTTCCAAGAAATGACTATTGTCATTTTCTCTGAGTCATCATAAAAATCTCGTGGCTTCACTTATACTCTTTATAATCGATAATTTCAGATATTTGTCTTTATCTGCATTCTTTTTCCAGTATCAGATATGAATATCTTCCTGTCTGCTAGATATTTTTGTTTGTCCAATTATGAGGAATAATAATGATCTGTAAAGGAAACAAACTGTCTTATTTGGGAAGCTTAAATTTGCTTGTTAAGTTGGTAAAATTTCAGATGACTCTCGGATAGCTAGTGATCTGTCATAGAGCAGGGAAGAAATGTGTTTTGTTTAAAATTAATGCACAATTCCTGTCATTTAGCAGAAGGATTTTTGAACATGACTCTGGAAAGAATTTGTGATACTTGTTTTCAAAGGAAGAAACAAAAATAATGTATCTTTTTCCTCCCAGGATGTATTTTGTTCACACTGAATTGGACACCAAATAAAGAACATTCTTTAAGTTTGGAATGAATAGAACTTTCTAAAAACTGCCAAGGTAACACAAAGTAGTAAAGAGTCAAAAAAATGTATTTACTTTTAGCCTTGGATTGCTAAAAGAAGAAAATGAAGGGTTTGTAGAAATAAATTTTACAAAAGTGTAACTGTAGATTTACTTGTTAGACCACATATACAGGTAGAAAAAATGCACAAACATGGGTAAATTTACCTTGCTGAATTATTTTTTTTTGGGGGGGGAGTAGAAAGTATTTCTTACATTGGGGTTTTATCTGTTACCTTTTGGGTAAAATGTCAGCTCTAAGCAGTTCTCTTGCTGTTTGTTTTTCTTGTAAGTTGTGCTGAGGTTTCACATTTCTCCTCTATAGTTTGCACCAAAATATACTTAGACACTAGAATGATTCAGCCAGCCAAGTGCAGTAGATTAAAATGGCTTAGGTCCTACAGAGCAAACAACTTCTTCACCTGCAAGCTAACCAAATTGGAAGTCAGTTGTCTATATACAGACTGCTTAGGCTGCTAGAACCATAGACTGAAAGAAACCCAACATAATGTCATTCTTTTCTCATTTATAGATAGGGAAACTGAGATACTAGTGGTGGCACTTTTAAGAGAGGTGATGTGAGATGGTATGATGTGGTAAAAAACAGAGGATTTGTTTATTAAAATTTGAGACTTTTAAAGGGGTCCACCTATGCCAAGAAGTTAAGATCTGCTACTTTAGGGATTTTGTCACATGGGATAACTTAAGAAGCCTAGCAGGAAAGAATTCTGTTTTTTTCCTGCTCTAGTAGCAATGATTACTATCCCCTTAAGAGAGACTGAGTGTTCTTTATAATTCTTCAGGTTAGAAGCAGATGGTCTGGCACTGTAGAAAGAAGGGAATTTTAACTATCTTTTAATAAAGTAAAACTTTACATGATATTTTAAGCATAAATATAGTGAACCATGATATGAATTACAAAAATGTAAATACCTTTGATTAGTATTTTTATACAGCTAAGTCAAA
This sequence comes from Uropsilus gracilis, assembly GCA_004024945.1. Classification (NCBI taxonomy): domain Eukaryota; kingdom Metazoa; phylum Chordata; class Mammalia; order Eulipotyphla; family Talpidae; genus Uropsilus; species Uropsilus gracilis. Next base: position 51,017 of record PVHY01003680.1, on the reverse strand, counting down.
TGTTCTTGCCCCTCACTGCCAAGGGTAGGAATAATTCCGGAGTAAGAAGAAGTAGTTGGTAGCTGCTGTGAAGGGGTGCTGTAAGGATGAACTTTATGCAGCCAGAAACTAGAAGGCACTCCATAGGGCTGGAGATGAAGGGAGTCATTGACCAAGAACAACCAAAATGTTACTCATGAAATAGTTTGAAATCAACAAATGAAAATATGACAAAGTATGCAGGACAGAAGAGTAAAGAAGGTCTGAGGTTGGTGAAGGAAGGCAGCAGGTTCCCCAGTACTGACCAGTGGCTTTCTTCTTCTAGGAAGACTAGTTGCCTTCAGAGAGAAGCCCTTTGAATTCTAAAATTTGGGGCATGTTGCAGGAAAAGGATATTTAAGGGAAATAAGCCAAAAGTAAGTTTGTATGAGAACTGTATTCTGTGTCCTGGCTAACAATTATTGTTTTCTGAGCCCTGGCTTATTATTTCCTCTTAAATTTCTGAAATCCAAATTAGTTTTATTTTAGGTGTTAATATGATTTTGAAATGGAATAACTTTTAGCATGTTTACTTTTAATCCCCAAATCCGTATCTTCTGAGAGCCATTATTTGATTAAATTCTAGCTATTTGATTAAGTTAATTATAATTAAGTAAAATTAAAAGAATCAGATCTTCATCTCACTAACTACATATCAAATGCATATGAGTTGCATTTGACTGGTGGGTACTGTATTGGAGGGTACGTTGTTGTAGATATTTCTGTCATCACAGAAAATTCTATTGGTCAACACTGCCTGAAATCAAATTGTTTATTTTCTTTCTCCACATCAGACTAACAATGGTTTATATTATGATGTAATCAATTTTGAGTTTTTTTTAAATAAGAAACCTGAAAGACTCAAGTAATGTCCTTTACTTTTCACTTAATAAAAAAGATAATGCTACACTTTTAGAATTAACTGGTTGAGTTTTGTAAGATTTTTCAAGAAGTGGTAGTTAAAATTACTGTTCTTTATATGAATTTGACCCCTCTACTACTCACAAGATTATTTCCTCTCACTCTACATGTTCTCGAAGTACCTGAAATGTTATGACAAAATTTCTAGGATGTAAAATCTACTTTTGCTTTGTATACTTTCGAGGAGATATAAGACTCTGGCTATCATGATTTATCTATTTTCTATATAACAGATAGTCATAGGTCTCAAAAGTTGCATGGGAGAAAAAAAATCACTTAAGTAATCATTTCACTGTCGGCTTAAGTGTCTCTGAGATCCTATCAACCAGGCGTAAAAACTAAAGATTTTTTATTGCTTTGTTTCTTTGTTTCATACAGAATAGAAAAAAATTTTTTCCTTTTCCCTGGTTTTAAACAATATCGTAGGTAAGACATTTTCAGCTAAGTTGCACATATAGATTAATAACCAGGAAACACAATGAAAAGCCTTTTAATTATGCTAAGATATTTTTAAAAGTAAAATTAATTATCTTGGTATTTTTTATTATAAAAAGATTCAAACATGGAAATAGCCTTACTACCTGACTGATACCGTCTCTGTAGGCAACTACTTTAAAAAGACTACTTAAAAGTTATTTTCTTCCAGGCTTTCCATTGTACATTTAGACATGTATGCTCATTTTTTGTATAAATGAACTTGTGCTAAACATATAAATGAGAAAAACCATGGAACATGATTGTTTGAGTAGTGAAATTTTTAAGGACTTGTAGTAAATATCTACAAACAACTGCGATAAATCTTTTACTGTGAAGCAAACCTTTCTCTTAAGCACTTTTGCGCTTTGTGATTCAGGTTTATAAACTGCAACAAGACTAGCAAGATTACTATTTAAGAATCTTGTAAGCAAGGCTGCCATGATTATTTTGGGTGCCTCCAGTAAGAGCAAATATTTTTATTGGAGAAAAAGAGATCATGTTATGATTTGTCCTTTTTACTAAGAGTGTATGTGGTATGGCATGTACTGTAAAGTACAGAATATGAAAGCATTTAGTATGGGGATCTGGGAATAAAGTCTCAGGTATCTAATTCTCTTGCTAACTTTGAGGGTGGATGCCAAGAATGGATGCCCAGCACTTCTGTCAAGGAGTAGCATATGTAAGTGTATGCTCCATAAGACTGTCAGATCTGATTGCTTCTGGTGGCTCTAAAGAGACTAGAAAAGATGAATATGGAAGTGATTATTGTTTAAGACCTATTTTGAAGTACTATTTCTTGATGCTCTCATCATCTTCTTTGGAAGTCTGATCCCTTTGCTTCTGTAGGAAAATTTATGAACTAAATTTTTGGGTAGATCAGTAGAGAGCAGTAGAGAGAGCATTGAGTTGGGTCCCCTGTGTCTTTTCTTAGTATAAGAAAAAAGGTATTTGTCAGTGACTGAAGTACTACCATAGCTGTGTCTGAAGCCTTGCTTGGAATTAATGTTGGACTGTACAAAAGTTGCCTCCCAGATTCCAGGAGCTTATGAATTACAAGTTTGCTTAGCTATTAACATGGGTTTAGCTTTCTTTGTTAGCACTTGGTGTTCCTAGTGACACTTAAGTTTGTTAACTTGAAGAGATCGTTATTAGAACATAGAATTGGAAGTGCTTCCCTACTTAGCATGTTCTCGGCCTTTATTTAGATTGTTCACTAGTTGTTGTTTTGGTCTTTTCTTGATTTATTTTAACCTGACCTTTTCAGGAGAAAAGTCACTTAAAGTCTCAGGCCACAGGTTATTATTTGCCTCAGATGTTTTTTACTTATTGGTAAAATTCATTTGTTCATGCCTTGAAGTGTTTGCTTATAAGCAGGGTTGTAGAGAGAATGTTATCAAATAGTTATCGATTTGGGGTAGAGGAAAAATGGGAAACACTCTGCTGAGATACCAAAGGCAAAAAAAGAGGAAAAAAGGGGGGAGGGGAAGAGGAAAGGAGAGGAGAGGAAGGGAGAGGGAGTGGATGAGCCAGTGAATATGAATCTGCTTGGACTTCAGAACACCATACTGAATGGTTTCAAAACAAATTTAATTGCTTACAGTTCTGGAGGCAGGAATTCTGAGATCAGGGTACCAGCATGATTGGGTTCTGATGAGGACTCTCTTCCTAGCTTGCTGATAAGGCTGTGCCTTCTGGCTCTATCCTCAGATGACCTTTACTCAGTATGAGAAGTTTCTAGCTTTTAAGGCCACTAATCTTACTGGTTATGTGACTTCTCTTAACCATAATTCCCTCTTAAACACCCAATCTCCAATGTAATCAAAGAGCTTGCTGGAATTCCAACATAAGAATTTGAGGGGAATAAAATTTAGTCCATGGAGGCATGGCTGGAGGTGGGGGAGAGGTGTGTGTATTTGAGTGCTTGCTCATATGAAACACATGAACAAAAGAAGAAATCATTGTGACATTTTACTTGAAGAGCTTCAGATTTAGACAGTGGCAGTGTGATATTGAAGCTCATTAATAAGATTTCCTCATAAAGATACTGTATTTGTGGAGATGATATGATGTACTCTTGTAGCTTATTGTTAGACCTTAAAGTCTTTCCCCACTCTGTACTTTATGTCTTAGCATTTGATATCCTCCATTTACCTAGTCTTAAGACTCTAATCTACTTGATACTGGTACTCTTTTGACTTTTGTCTCACATTGTCCCACTTCTCTGATATTGAGTCTTTTGTTCAAAGAATGACTGATGTAGACTGCTGGATATGACACGAGAATGACATAGCTTCTTTTTATGATTTCACAATGGTTACTAGCTCCTTAACTGATTCTTTTATCTATTCATCTTTAGGATTTCTCTAAGAATAGTTCTGTTCTCCTGGCGTAAGTGATCACCTCTAAAGCCATCATCTTGCATATTCCTTTCTACTTTTGGTCTTTATCGTAATGTTACCCATTTAGTCATTCAGTGAATTTTATTCAGTGCCAGCTGTGTGTGTCTGGATACAAGAATTATATAATCTGTGGTCTCAAGTTGTGAACACACATAAAACAATTTAAAAGGCAAGGTTTCATGAGACAGGCAAGTAGAAAGTGTCTGGACTTGAAAAGTAATGAAAAGAAAAGTATTCTGAGTATAAGACTGATCATATGTGAAGGCACTGAGGGTTTGAAAACAGTATGTTCATGCAATAGCATGATCGTTTCAGTGCAGCTGAAGCCTTTCAAGATGCCTGGGGAGTAATGAAAGATGCGGCTGAGCATTTAAAAAGATACCAGGTCACCACAAAGGCAATGTTCTCAATACTATGCAACTTTTTTTTCCATCATAAACTAGCTTTTTCTCTCAACTTCACAATAGAACCATCATCCTCACCACTTCCAGGCCTGAAGTAGCACCTTCAGATCTGTTTCAGTGGCTGTGATCAGTTATCAGTTGAGTCATTTCCGTATCTAGAGCACTCCTTCAGAACGCCTTTTCCCTTTCACTATCAACAGGGGACTTACCACTGAAGTAGTGCATTCTTTTCAAAGCTGTTTTAAACATTACCCTTTCTATTTCTTAAAAAAGTTACCTTAATTTCTAAAACTCACTGCTATTTTATTTATTTTTTTTGTAGTTACATTTTCATTTTATTTCCTCTTAATGATAAGAGTATTTTTTAGTTTGGATATTTTGTAGAAGGAATAAGAGTTTAAAAAAATAGTTCAATGATGACTATAGCAAGTACATGGAACATCACTGTCTCGTGATCATGCAGATATTGTCTACTGATTATCTAATCAAGGCACAGTTCTTGAATTTCAACAAACATAGGTGGACTCTAGCCTGTGGAATTTGTTACAAGCATTTTATAGAACATGTGCAGTTGGTTCACGTTCACAGTTGAAAAATATGGGTATTTTTCTTCCAAAGTTCTCACATAGAATTCATTACTGATTTATTAGCCTATTTATAATTACGGCAGAGAGGCAAAATCAGGTACCTGGAGAGCTGATTTTGAAGTTTTAGAGTCCGTGTGAATATTATTTAAAGTAATTTTCTTTTTTTATTTTTTAAATTTATTTATATATATTTCACATCATTTCAGTCCCTGGGGGGTCACCCACCACCTCCCCTCCCCGCCTCTCCCCTTGTGCAGTTTCATTTGGTTGACCATATATTAGTGAAACCATTTGGTTTCTGTCCCTTTCTGTCTGGCTCCTTTCTGCTAGAATGATTTCTTCTAGGTACATCCAGGTTTCCATAAATTCATCAAATTTGTCATTTTTAATTGATGAGTAATACTCCATTGTGTATATATACCACATCTTCTTCAACCATTCATCTGTTTTGGGATATTTGGGTTGCTTCCATGTCCTTGCAATTATAAATAGTGCTGCAATAAACATCCGAGCACAGGTGTCCTTTTGTACCCACATTGAGGTCTCCTTTGGGTAGATTCCCAGAAGTGCGACTGCTGGGTCAAATGGTAATTCCATTTTCATTAGTTTGAGGGTCCTCCACACTGCTTTCCATAGTGGCTGGACAAGTTTACATTCCCACCAGCAGTGTAAGAGCGTTCCTTTCTCTCCACATCTATGCCAGCACTTGTTGCCTGTTTTTTTGATGTGGGCCATTCTTACTGGTATAAGGTGGTATCTCATTGTGGTTTTGATTTGCATTTCTCTGATTGCCAGTGACGTTGAGCAGTTTTTCATGTGCCTGTTGGCCATTTGTATTTCCTCTTTGGAGAAGTGTCTTTTTAGTCCTTCTCCCCACTTTTTGATTGGGCATCTTGTTTTGTTTTTGTTTAGTTGTGTGAGTTCCTTATGGATCTGCGTTATTAATCCTTTATCACTCTTGTGGAGGGCAAAATTTTTTCCCATTTCGTTGGGCTTCTTTTATTTTTTTTCTGTTGTCTCTTGCCATACAGAAGCTTTTTAGTTTGATGAAGTCCCATCTGTTTATGTTTTCCTTCAATTTTTTGCCTTCTGCAGATGATTCCAGAAAGGGATTTCTGAAATGTACTTCATGGAGGGTTTTGCCCAAGTTTTCCTCTATGTATGTTATAAAGTAATTTTCTTAACTATGAGACAACTTTTTGTGTGCCTTTAATTAAACAAGCAATTTCATTTTATATCCATGATTCCATAAATACAAAAATAATTTGATCCAATTTCCAAATAACTGTTGCTTTGTAGAAATTTCCTTTGTAGAAATATTAAAAAGTAAATGTTTTTATAAAATTATTATAGTTTCATTTCTATTTCACTATCTTTTTATTATTATATTATTTAGTTTTACATTGTTATTTACCCCAGGATTCTCCCACCACCTTATCACCCATGAACCATCCTCTTCTTTTGTGCCCTTCCCATCCCCGATTCCCCCCCATGCTTTGTCTCAATTTTGTTAAAAATTAGTTTTAAATTTTTCTTGTCTGTTAGATTGTAAAGCTCCCTGTTTTTCCATGATGCTCATGAGAATAGTGGATAGTACATATAGCATAAGTTCTTTCTTAGGCCAGTAGTTAAATACATAATTTCAACCCCTTATGCTCCCATTAAAAACCAAACATTGTAGTATTAAGAGTAATTTGCGGCACTGATTTTGTTCTATTAATTTTGAGTTTTTATTGTGAACATAGGAAAAGCATAGAATGTGTTTTATACTGAACAAGCCTTTTCAAAAGATAACCCCCCCCACCCCCACTCCCCACCCCATTATCTTTCTTGCCACAGTCAGGTTACTCACCTCAGTCGCAGAACCTGGGAATTGATAGCCTGTGTTGTTCCATCACTTAACTAGTTTCAGCAAGTTTCTGCATTTCTTTAAGCATCAAGATAACTTTATGTGAAAATGGATTACAGTACCTGCTCCATGGCTAATTAATCTGTGTAGCTTTAGTGCCCAGAATGTGTGAACATACAGTATGCGTTGGCTGTAAAATGTCTTGTTCCTAGAAGACTCCTTGCTCATTCCCTCTGTGCTGTTGAGACCTCCTGCTGCTCTTGCTTTTTCTACCATTGAATGCTCTCCTTGAACTCTTCCCTGCTGCCTGTGATTGAAGTGCTCTTTTAAGTTTGACTCAACTACCTTTTCAACTACTCCACTTCACGTTGATCTCTGAATATCTATAGGACCTTTTGTAAATGAGACATTTCCTTTCATTTATGCTATTTCTTTTTAAATAGCATATTTTTGTTAAGTTGTACAAACGTTTTGTACATTTATAAAATTTTCGTGAGTTTTGGACTCATGCTTAGATTGTGTAATTGTAGCAGTCAATAAACAATTCCATTATCCCCCAAAGTCTATCTTGATACAGCTTTTTGAGCATTTCCCCAAGTACACATTCTGTTTTCATTTGTGCATATTAGTTTCAAGAACCTAGTGTCTGTTTTATACTAATTTGTCTTCCCTACGTATCGCCTAACCCTAGTATTAAGCATATAGTGAATAGCTTGAACATTTGACAAAGCCTAATAGCATGGTAAATTTGACATATGAAGAAGCTATGAATTTAAGTTTCCTTAAATTCTCTTTGGTGATTTAGGTTTCTTTTATTTAGTTGTAAAATTTCAGTGGAAAATTATTCCTGCATAGTTGGTTAGAGTGATTTTGGAGCTTTGGGCAAATAAAAATAACTTTAAATTTGTCTTTGAAAAACAGAGGACTTTATTTCTCTGTTTTTATTTAATATACTTAGTTTCTTTTTTTTCTAATCTCATTTAGATCTGTATGTAAATATGTATGTAAATATCTTTTCCCTTGACTATTTGGTGTTATGTTATAATTAGTGAATGTATTATTTGAGTTTCTTTTTTTCCTTTAACATTTATAGCAACTCATTTAAGGTTGAATAAATTTATAAGATACAAAATCTTAATTGCTTACTTTTACTTTATTTTGGACCAATTTTGCACTCTTCTTGGCTTCTTTTATTGTCCAAAATCAGAGCTCAACAGAAGTAAGATAATTTACACCTGGATAAATTAAAGGTGGATAAGTGATGTGGATAAGTGAATGATTTGCATGGTTTCCTCAGTCTGTGCTGTTGGTATGATAGAGTATTGCTCACTTTCCAGAAAGGGCATAGCATTGTTAAGTGTTGCAGCCCATTTAGTAGACATTACTTCCAAAACGAAGTGAATTGAATTTAACCATGTGCGTCTTTTTCCCCAACAGCTTGCATACCTATGGCTGGTCTAAATTTGGGCCACATATATCCATTTCAGAGGGGCTTTTTCTGTTCAGACAACAGCATCCAGTATCCGTACAAAGACAGTACCGTCACATCCACCATGCTCTGCGTAGTGGGGCTTGGCTTTCCCATAATCTCTGTAAGTAAATTAATGAGTAGGTAGTGATGGGTTGGTTGTGCTGAAGGATGGATAAAGTGATGAAATTGGGGTGGGGTTAAATTGATACATTCTTCACCAATGTTGATGTGGTGAATGATTGCTTGAGGAATATATTCAATGTCTTAATCCAGGGATAGTGTTTCTCTAATTAAAGGGCGAAGGTGCCCAAATAGAATTTTTCAGTATGCAAGTGAAAAAATTTAGACCCAGAAATTAACTGAAACCAGTAAACTATTTTATGGCACTGCTGAAACCAAGATAATGTTTATTGTATCATGTATATGATTAAAGGTGATAGGTTTACTAATTATATTTGAAATAAGGACTCAGCAGAAGGAATGTGAATATGTTTGCAAAATAAAATCTTCTGAATACATCAAATTGTATCACTGTTTTTTAGAATTGTACTATCTTTTAGACTGTCCACTTGTGGGATAATATTGGGTTTCATTATTTTAGATGATTGGAAACTTTCCTTCTAGGTTAAGTTTGACAAACTAGGTTAAGATCAACAATTGAGATAGCATGACAGCTTTCTTCATTTTTGGCTCTGATTCCTGAACCTTGCCCTATTCTTTTATGTCAATTGTAATTAAAAAGGAGCATAGTAAAGGTTTACCTTCTGGACTCTTTTAGGACTACAGTAGGTCATACTCTATTTCTCCTTTGCCTATCTTTCGTCAACTGACTTTCCCATGTAGTTTAAAAAAATTACTGCTTTAGTAGATTCATTAGCCTTGTTCCATAATAAGATGAACTTTTCCTTACCCCAACATTAAGAATAATATCCTATTGCTTTGGTTTTCCAGTTTATATCTGAGTTCCCCTTTTTTGCCCAGGTTTTTTATTGTTCTTGTTTGTTTTGTTTTGCTTTGTTTTTGGTTTTAAATTGTTATCAGTGTTCTGGAGGTAAAGGATACTTGAATTTTGTTCAAGATATTTTGAATATTTCTACATATATCTATATTCTAATTTGATTATATCCACTTTGATAGGAGTAAGAGGGAAGAAAAAATCTGATATTTAATTTAAAGGGATATAATTACTTCTGTTTCATCCAGTGGACTGATGATTATATGCAGGAAAGCACTCAATACTTAGGTTATAATAGACAATGTTATTATTCATGTAGGAAGTACAAGATATTTGTCTTAGCTGTTAGGTGTCAATTTTCAAACAGTTTTTGCCAGTTAAAGTTTTAGAAAAACTTCCCCAACATTTGAGGAGATAATTGCTCAGAGTATCAAAAGTTACTATTGTTTGACTTGTTGTGTACCTTCTTTTTTCATAAAGATTTATTTACATAAACCTATATATAAAAAAAGTAAAACCCTAGTTATACTTGAAGACAGCCACTATTAAAACTTTAATGTTACTTCCTTAGTTAATCAGTTTTTTAGATTATTATGAGTATACTCTACACTGAATTTTGTGCCTTGGATTTTACTTTATAACACATATTTCTGAGTTGTTATAAGTATCAAGCAGCTTAAATTAAGATCAATAATGCTATTTTGTTTAATTAAAAAAAATAAACACACACAACCCAGAAACTTGGCATCAATCTTTGAGTTCTTGGATATTAGAGAAAAATGCTATTAGAGAAAAATGACTTGAAAAGATACCTTACTGCAAATTTATTTATATTAAAAGAAGTAGTAATATTTGGTCACTTGTTAGGCCTTATATTAGTTTATGGATTAATGTGAAGGTATTCTTGCAAATTCCTAAGATAGATTGTTTATATAGAACACAATTTATAAAAAAGGACTTATTTTTATAGTGAATTTTTAGTATTTGTTATCACTTTATATTCATATATTTATTTATAGTTTGATTTATAGAATTTTGGGTGATAGAACATTTTTAAGCAGTGACTGTTTTTACAGTCTGAGGTTTATTCATTTTGTACTACTTATCAACATTCAGAGAACTATAAATGTGTTTTTTCACTTAAATTAGTGTATATATATTATTTATCTAGGGGTTTTAATGATCCACCAATTTTTTCCTCTTCCCTCTAGCTTCCTATAAATTTACCTTCTGTCTTGGCAATTTCTTCAAAATTTGCTTTTGTAGATTTTTTTCTAGAAAAAGGTAAAACTTGAATCTGTATATAAATTTTCAGTAATTATAGAGGCAAAATAGTAAATTCAATGTTCATATATTAAAATAAATTTTTTCTGGAGTTTATGATATATATGTAATTTTGGGGCTTGCAAGCTCATCATCCATGTTATAATATTTTAAATTAACTTGAGTAATGACTGTGCATAGTTTCCTTTTTCAGGTCTTCATTATGCTATGATATTATAATATTTTAGTAGAAAATGTTTAGTTCAAACTAATAGAGTAGCCAGTGTTTTCTTTGGCTAATTTAGGGTACTTTAAAGACACAATGCTTTATTCACAGTGACCTAAACTGCATCAGGACAAACTAGTTATACATATGAGAAAAAATATATGTGAAAAGACTTTCTCTATATATACTCATATATTAGTGAGAAACAGATGACTGCCCAAAACGAAATAGGTAAAGGGCATGATAAGAAACATAATACAAGACAAAAATTGCCAAAAAATTTTAAGAAAAAAGATTGAGTATTCTGAGGACATCAAAGAAATTCCGTTTAAAGCAATTTGGTGTGACCTGTTACATTGGCAATAGTGAGAGCATTCCTAATATGTCAGGGAAAGAATACAGATGACTCTCATACACAAAACTGGCAGGGATATAAATTGGAATTAAAAATAATATATTGTTGGGCCTAGATGTTGTGCTTCAAAGAGTTTATCCTAAGGTGTAATGATTTCATGTAGGGAATTTGTTATAAGAATGTTCATTGCAACATATTTTTATAACAGAAAATTGGAAATAAATTAGTTCAGAAATAAATTAATTTTATGATTAACCCCAGTGATGAAATAAATACAATAGTAATCTTTCCAATTTTTAATTTGGTATTTGGTGACTCCAGAAGATCTTTGTAATATATTAAGTTAGGGGTGGGAGAGATAAAAGTAGATGTTTTTCTCTGAGTAGTGGGACAGTTAGTTTATGAAATTTGCTTTCAGCCTACATATTCTTTTTTCTCCCTTTAGAAACATTATTTTAAAATGAGAAAAGCTATTTAAAAATTTTAAAACCTATTAGAAATCATCACATTTTCATTTTGATAAATTGTAACACTTATCTCTCTTTACTCTATAGCCTCTTCCACATCATTGTCTTGGAAGGCTAAATTTAGTTTTGTCTGTCTCCAGGAAAATTCCAAAGGAAAGGTTCAAATAATGATATTTTGAAAATACACAACTCATCAAAATCAGAACTCCATTTTTTGTTCCTGGGGCTTGACAGCCTCTGGAGTTTAGGAATGGTGAGTTGTCTATGGACTTGAGTTCACCTGCAGATAAACACATAACTTCTTGTAGACAGGAAAGTTGTTTTGCATTTCGCAATCTACTGTAAACTATTTCTGATGCTGTCTGGAAGCATCAGATTCCATGGATTTAAGGCCATAGTTCCCAGCAAGACTGCCTTCACTTTAGTTTTCAGCTGTCTATTTGAGGGTCCATAAGCCAACCACTCTTCTCACTGATTACAAACCTGCGGGCTTCCCAAAAACCCTGGTTCCATCATAAGGCTGCTCTCATTTCAGATGCTACCCGCAAGTGTAGAGGTCCCAGATGACATATATTTCTAATCAACTGCCTACAAATTTGGTGGTTCCCATGATTAATTCAGAACCCAGGGAAGTTCTGTAACTGCAGTTCTGTTTTAAAGATTAAAAGCCAGAAAGGCTAAAAGACCAGCTAAGTGAAGATACACCTAAGTTGAGGTCGGGGAATCAGGGGAGGCCAAACACAGAGCACCTGTGTTCTCAGTCGACTCAGGACCACTGAGCAGCACTCAGATGTGTTCCCGAACTAGAAAGCTTCAGCAAACTTCAGTGTTTAATTTTCTTATTGGGAATCCATTATGTGAGTTTGGGTTCCTGAGTCACCGGTCATGTGATTTGAACCTCAATTTCTGACCTTTATCCCTGAGTCTCTCCCTGGATCATCTTGTCTTCTGCATAAACTCAGGTGTGAGATAGTGGGCTCATGAATAACAAGGGCATTCCCATTAGGAAATTCCAAGAATTTCTTTGGAACCAGTCAGATTGTTTGTAGTAGATGTATATCTTTGTATTTTTTTACTCTGTAGACATGATTCCTTGAATGCAGTACAGTCAGTCCCCGGACCTTGATTGGTAGAGATTAAGTAGTACTTGTGTAGTACTTGTTTTCTCCTTTCAGTACCAACCCAAGTTTCCTGAGGAATTGAAGGTTTTCTCCCTAATATGATTTCTGTTGTTAAACTGCTGCCACTTTGTTAAATCATGAGACATACTTTAAATACTTTAAATCATGAGAAATACTCCGATAGAAGTGCTCATCTCTCGGCAAGGGCAAGTGGCGATTTGTAGCCAAGGAGCAAGGAGTGAGCTCTTACTTAGAAAAGGGTCGGAAGATTCTTGCTAAGTTGACCTAGCAGAATTCTTGTCAGAGTAGAGCAGGACTTACACATCAAAAGTAGGAAATAATAGAAAAGGAGCTCAGGTATCAAGGGTGATGAGATGAAATTTTGAGAGCAGGGGCGGGGGGGCGGGGCGGGGAGAAGTCTTCCTAAGACCATAATCAGATCCAGCAAGAACAGAATGGGCACAGAAAGCAGAGTTTGGTCAGGGGGTCTTTGTTCAGTACCATTAATGATAAATTTCTTTCCAAGCGTGTAATATATTTTCTTATGAACATATGGTAGAAGAATATCTCTGTAAACATCTTAACATACAAAACCTTTACTTCATTCAAAATTATATATAGTTGGAAATTCTATTATGTCTCTAGTGTTTGAAGTGTTTGTTAAATATCTCTTTTTCTAGAGATTTTTCCAGGATTTTTCCAGGTTTTGGTTGGGGCTTTTAGTGAATTCATTCTAGGTAACTTAAAAAGCCACAGAACTGTCAGTAAATAATAGCTTCATTAAATGAAAATTTAGAATAATGTACTTTGGGCTATTCTTTATTCAGCTGATATGGTATGGGTTAGAGTAACAGTGCCTGACTTTTTATAGCATTCAGCACAAGTGTTTTCTAATACTGATCATCCTCAGGTTTTTGCTATAGGTATTATTAGTGTAATATATAAGTAGGTTGAATTCATCATTTTATAAGGTGAAATATACTTGGAATAAATATTTTTTCCATTTTGATAAGCATTGTTCTTGAGTTACTTTTTAAGTTACTTTTGAGCCCTCTATTAATGTTTGAAAAAAAAAGATAATAAACATTTTGCGGTTGATTTGCTATAGAATATATTTGTAAACTTTGAGATTTGAGTTTTAAAAAGATAGTGAGATCATTTACGATCAATTTATGGATTTTCCCAAGGTTTTTTTTTTTTCCATATAGTTTAAAGATATTTCTTTAGGGCTACTGTTCTAAAAGGAAATAGAGACTAATTTTTAATAGACTTCAAAGAGTAGGTAAGTAAATGTTTTTATGGCAAAAGTCACTAACTATCTTGCACCAAAAGCAACATTGGTATTTTCTGGGTTTATGTCACAACAAATCTTTCTGGCTCTTTGTTCCCTGTATTAGAAAAAGTAAGGAAGTTGGTATAAAAAATAGCTTATTGGTTGTTCTAACTCCATTGTGTCCATGTTGACAAATGTGCTGTGCTGATTTACCCCAATAGATGAAATGTTGTTATACCCCAATAGATGCAAGACAGTAAGTAGACTTTACTCTGGGGTAGGAATGTTTTGCTCAACATTGTATCCATAGCACCAACCACAATGCTGGTCATGTAGTGGGTATTTAATAAGTTAGTTTTGACCTTTTTTGTATTTATACATTTGAGAAACTGTCCAGATATGTTATTTTAAATATCTTAACATCTTTAAATTGTGGTACTATATAATTTTTGATGTAATTATTGATATTTATAGTCAGTATTTGCTATAAAATTTTCAGAGCAACCAGAATAAAGTATTTTTTTAAAAACTTCAATATATTTAATGTTACTTTTATTCAACATTCATATACCCTTTTAAATTATATTTTTGGTATCCCCTTTGTATTCTTTATTAGCTTGTCAGTTATACTTTATTATTCTTTTTTTTGCAAATCCCCAATTTGACATTTATTTTTATAGAGAAATTTAATTTTTTATTCCTTGAATTAATATAGATACTTTCTATAGTTATGCTAAGTATTATATTAGAGTTAAATGTATAATAACAACAAACACAGCATAAATAAAATTATGAAACGTACACATATTTTCATTGATAGTGTGTATGGAGGCAGATAATATAGACTAGTTCATGTGAACAGATGTGAGTCCCAAACTTAGAGAAACCCCAGTATAGAGGTCCCTGGTTTTAGGGTTAGAGATAGCTGTTCTTTTTTTTTATATATATATAAATTTTATTATTATTATTATTTTTATATGTCACATCAATTTAATCTCCATTTAATTTCCTGGGGTCACCCACCACCTCCCCTCCCTGACTGTTCCAGCTGGTCCCCACCCTCCCATTGTGTGTTTTCGTTTGGTTGTGCATATATTAGTGAAACCATTTGGATTCTGTCTTTTTCTTTGACTCGTTTCTGCTAGTATGATTTCTTCTAGGTACATCCAAGTTTCAATAAATTCATCAAATTTGTCATTTTTAATTGATGAGTAATACTCCATTGTGTATATATACCACATCTTCTTCAACCATTCATCTGTTTTGGGATATTTGGGTTGTTTCCATGTGCTTGCAATTGTAAATAGTGCTGCAGTGAACATTCGAGCACAGGTGTCCTTTTGTACCCACATTGAGGTCTCCTTTGGGTAGATTCCCAGAAGAGCGATTGCTGGGTCAAATGGAGTTCCATTTTCATTAATTTGAGGGTCCTCCACACTGCTTTCCATAGTGGCTGGACAAGTTTACATTCCCACCAGCAGTGTAAGAGCGTTCCTTTCTCTCCACATCCATGCCAGCACTTGTTGTTGCCTGTTTTTTTGATGTGGGCCATTCTTACTGGTGTAAGGTGGTATCTCATTGTGGTTTTGATTTGCATTTCTCTGATTGCCAGTGATGTTGAGCAGTTTTTCATGTGCCTGTTGGTCATTTGTATTTCCTCTTTGGAGAAGTGTCTTTTTAGTTCTTCTCCCCACTTTTTGATTGGCCTTCTTGTTTTGTTTTTGTTTAGTTGTGTAAGTTCCTTATGAATCTGCGTTATTAAGCCCTTATCACTCTTGTGGAGGGCAAAAATTTTTTCCCATTTGGTTGTGCTTCTTTTATTTTTTTCTGTTGTCTTTTTTGCTGACAGAAGCTTTTTAGTTGATGAAGTCCCATCTGTTTATGTTTTCCTTCAGTTTTTTGCCATCTGTAGATATTTCCAAAAAGGGATTTCTGAATTGTACTTCATGGAGGGTTTTGCCCAGGTTTTCCTCTGTGTATGTTATGGTTTCAGGTCTTACATCTAAGTCCTTTATCCATTTTGAGTTGATTTTCGTACATTGGAGTGAGGATGTTGTCTTGGTCCATTTTTTTGCAGGTCTTATTCCAATTTTCCCAACATAAATTTATTTCAGGGGCACAAGGATGGTTCATCATCTGGAAATCAATTAACAAAATCCACCACATCAACAAGAAAAAAAACAAAATCACATGATCATATCAATTGATGCAGAGAAAGCATTTGACAAAGTCCAGCACCCATTCATGATAAAAGTCCTTGAAAAATTGGGGGTCGAAGGAACATAACTCAACATAATAAAAGCCATCTATGACAAACCTATAGCAATCATCATCTTAAATGGGGAAAAACTAAAATCATTCCAATTAAGATCCAGAACCAGACAAGGATGCCCACTCTCTCCACTACTTTTTAACATTGTGCTGGAAGTTCTAGCCAGGGCAATAAGGCAAGAGAAAGATATAAAAGGGACACAAATAGAAAAAGAGGAACTGAAGCTATCATTATATGCAGATGATATGATTCTTTATGTAGAGAACCCAAAAAAATCTGCAGAAAAACTTCTCGAAACAATAGACCAGTTCAGTAAGGTAGCTGGTTACAAAATAAACACACAGAAAACAGTAGCCTTTCTATATGCAAAAAGTGAAGCAGAAGAAGAAATTAAAAAAGCCATCCCATTTACCATAGCACCAAAAACAATTAAATACCTGGGAATAAACCTAACAAAGCACATAAAAGAACTATACAAAGAAAACTTTAAAACACTGCTAAAAGAGATAGAAGAAGACATAAGAAAATGGAAAGACATTCCTTGCTCATGGATTGGAAGAATTAACATCATCAAGATGGCCATTCTACCAAAAGCAATCTACAGATTCAATGCAATCCCTATAAAAATTCCAATGACATTCTTTAAAGAGATAGAACAAAAATTACAGAAATTCATATGGAGTAAAAAAGACCTCAAATATCAAAAAACCTCCTGGCCAAAAAAAGAGAGAATGGAGGCCTAACTATTCCAGACTTCAAGTTATACTACAAAGCCATAATAATTAAAACAGCATGGTACTGGTACAACAACAGACAATCAGACCAATGGAACAGAATTGAGAGCCCGGAAATAAAACCACACATATAGTCAACTTATCTTTGACAAAGGGGGGGAAAACTTACATTGGAGCAAAACAGCCTATACTTATTATTCTTTCCATGGCTTCTCTAGCTATTTCAACATGTATTATTAAAACTTAATATAGATTGGTACTTTAACCACTTCCTTTACAATGCTAAAGACATATACTTTAACTTTCTTTATACTTTTCTTGCTTTTTACATTATTACCATATTTTAGTTTTATGTGTTTAGAACAAGTTAGACTTTAGAGTTATTATGTGATATAGTCAAAAAGTAACTAGGTTTATTTGTATATTTACTTTTTCTAGCACACACTTCTTGTGTGTCTGTGCTACTTTCTGAAGTAATGTTTGCTCTGTCTGAAAACTGCTTTTAATATTTATTTTCATATGAATCTGCTAACAGCATTTTTCCCCATATTTTTCAAGAGATGATATTTTCACCTTGTTCGTAAAGAAACTTTTACTTTTAGAATAGTTTTATATTTACAGAAAATTTGCAGCTACATATACTGTATATACCTACTACTTTCCTATTAAGGAAATCATAAACACAGTTCACTTATAAGTTAAACCTAACAGTTAGATGACAAAAATAATAGACTCATCCTGCAGTTTAATCTGTATCTTTGGTGGGTTTAGGTTTCTAGTTTCCATGTCCACCTTTACTAGAAAAATACGATCTCTGAGGTACTTCATAAACACATTTCATCCCATAATTTTTTGGTCTGCCAATCAGGGACCAATCTTTCAGTTTTATAGGCTGCAGAGGTGTCTGATACCTGACCAACAAATCTCAGGGTCCCTGACATCTTTGTGTCAAAAACAGAATACATGTTACAGCATGAATAAACCTCAAAGACAGTATGCTAACTGATGTAAGCCTCTTAAAAATACCACATATTATGTGACTTCATTTCTATGAAATGTTCAGAAAAGACCTATTTTTTTTTGTACCTTCAGAAAACAAGGACTGAACACAAATGACTCATGGGAATCTCTGGGATAATGACAATGTTCTAAAACTGGGTTGTGATAATGGTGTACAATTCTGTACATTTATCAAAATAATTGAATTTTATATTTAGATTGGTGAACTTTAGATGTTATGTAAACTGTATCTCAGTAAAACTTTAAAAAGGAATCAGAAAGAACTTTGTTAACTGAAATGTTAAGAAAAGTCTTGCTTGGCAAATGAAAAGGAATTGTTTTAGAGGTGTAATCTTTCAGATAAAAGGAAAAGGGTGTTTGATTTGATAAGAACAAATAGAACCCTTCACTTTAGCCTTTGAAACCTAGAGAAAGTTGAGGATAGCATCAGATATCTACTTAAATTTTGTGTTTTTCCATATTTTGTGTAACCAGTGATTGCTGAGTAAATTGATTGTATAAAATAAACTTCCTGGAGCAGTTTGCCAAGGAGCTTAGTATCTGTATGCTATTAAATACTTAGTATTTTTATATAAATAAGATATATTCTAGGAAAATAAAAATACATTCTAAGGAAATGATTAGATGTGCAAAAAAATGATTGGTATTTGAGCCGGGCACAGTGGCTCGTGCCTGTAAGCTTCAACCTATGAAGCAGCTGGGGCTAGGGATTGAGGTTCAAGTCCTGCTCTGGGCAACACAGCGAGACCTAGTCCCAAAAAGTAGCTGGGCATGGTGGCGTGCGCCTGTAATTCCAGCTACCTGGGAAGCTGAGACTGGGATCGCTTGAGTCCGTGGTACCCCAGGCAACGTGAGCCTCCAGTTCCACAGGCAAAAATAGCAAGACCTAGTCTCAAAAAAAAAAAAAAAAAAGGATTGTTATATTTGGAAATGTTTATAGTATATATAATTGCTATAGCATTATGTAGGGTAATCCAAAATTTGGTAATAACCTATTTGCTCTCAAAGAAGGAGGAATGATTATCATTGTTCTAGATACAGCTCTCTTGATTGCAAGGAGCAGAAGCAGAATTCCTCTTTGACTTGCTTAAGTAAAGTTGGGTTTCCATTGAAAGGACACAAGGACCTTCAACAGCTGCAAGGTCTGCGAGGCCTTTTGGCACTGAGGGACCAAAGCTGCTTTCTCCTTTTCTCATTCTCTAGGGTCGGGCTGGGCACTTCTGTTTTCTTTGCAGACCGGCTTTGTCCTCAGCCTTTTCAGTCAGTCAGTGTTGTACGTGGCTCAGTACTGTTTGCCAGCTCTTATTTAAGTCAGTCTTTGTTCCACTTCAAAATTTCCAGAGCTGAAACGTGGGCTACCTTATCTCTTCAAGTGGTAAGTGGGTCAGTGAACAACCAGTGGTTTGGTCCCCAGGCCCACAGTAGGAGTCTATACTCAGTTAATAAACACAAACTAGCATTAAATAATGAGATTGCTGTAATATATCTCATGGGCTTTGATAAGAGATCCCAGAAATTATTATTTTCCTTGTTATCAGCTTATAAATATTTGTAAGACCTTCTGTGGTATATAGTCTTTGTACTCAAACTCTCACAAGAATGATGTGCATTTATGGTAGATTCATGCTTATTTTCTTACTATTCCTTATTAAAAGCTCTGTGATCTGGTTTTCACACCTTCCTCCTTACTGAAAAAAACATTTTTACTGAAATTGGAAACCTGTTGGACAACATGTCCAGTTACCTCCTGAAATGCTTTCTGGACTTGGTCTCAGTGATGTTGCTGCTTCCTGACCTTCCATTGACTCACCAACTCTCTTCAACGGCTCATCTTCCTGTGTTCATCAACTAATGTTGCTATTGCCCTATGCCTCACCCTCTACTTTGCACTTCATCTCTGTCCTGCACAAGTTCTTTTACCTCCATGGCTTTAGAGATTCTTTATATTTCCAAATCTCTATCTAGACCAGACCCTCTGAGATTCTGACTCTGGCAAACACCAGCTTTTTGAATCTCACCACTCAGTCTTACCAACTCTCATTCCCTCTTGGGTGATCATAACCCTTTATACCTCTGCTTATTCTCACTGTCATTTTGTTCTGTGCTTCATTCAACTTTACATTTCTGTCAGCACCTAGAAGAATGCCTCACACAGTGGAATCATTCCATATTTGCCCACTTAAATATTCTTATTTTATACAGTGGACTAGTATATTTGTATGTGATTTTATTTTGTTATTCTCCTGTACTGTTTTTTTGTCTAAGAATAATTTCTAACATTTCATGCATTTAAATTTTTAAAAAGCCTCATTTAATGTTAATGAATAAGCTTGTTGGAAACATTTTTTTCAATATATTTGAGTCTGTGAATACGGATTTTTCCAAGAAAAGGACATGAAGCCTACTGAGTTTTGGACACTAGACATATGTGTATTTAGTGTCTGTACTAAACATCTTTTGTTACTCCAAAAGAAGTGCTTATTTAAAAATTCAACCAGTTCAGAAACATGTAGAAACTGAAAGTTTCAGTTATTTTGTGTAGTATTCTCACAAGTTAAATCAATTGTAGAAGTAGTGGTTCTTTGTAAATAAACAATAAACTTTTTCATTGGGTTAAAGTATGGTCATGGTTGAAAGTTTAGTGTTTAGCTACTGTATAGGGCAGGCAGAAGTAAAATCATTGCTCTGAGTATTCAGAATATATTCTGGTAAGTGCAAATAGTTTTTGTGTTGCACGTGTGGTATTTGTTTTAAAGGTTTGGTCACTTTTTTTCTCTGAATGCAAACAATGTGGTAAATTGAGGGTAGCTGAATTCAGGTAAGAGAAGTAGTGTAAAAGTCAGCTCATGTGAGAGTATGCATATTTTAATTGCCGTTTAATTATTAGAGTTATGCCTTTAGGAACCGTGAGCATCTGAAAAACTTCTATGAGTTGACAACTATTGGCAAGTTGGTTTACAAAAAGAAATAAATGTGATCATGTATTCAGGGTCCAATAAAAAACAGAAAGATAAGAACTAGGAATGTGTTTCTCCTTTTCATTTCCCCTGTAGACTGAATATATTTGATATTTGTAGTAATATACTCAGGATGGCAGAGGCTTGCTTAAAACTGAACCTTTCAGGTTTTGTGGAACTAGAGAGAACTGTAAATGGTCATAAGGCTTGGTACCTTAGGGACAGAACACTTGAACACACAGTGAGTGTGTTAGTTTGGTAATTATGCTATTAACTACTGTGGGAATGGGTCTTGTAGGCAAGACCTTCCACACTTGGATCTGTATCTCTACTAGAAGGCAGTCTGTGCTGCCTATGCTGCGGTATTAATCAATATACAGTTCAGTGACATAATGGAGAACTGGATTCTGAACCTTTACTTTTCAGTAGAAGATGAGCAAGAGACATGGTATTTAGGGAAATATTGAAAGTGAAAACTGAGATACTGTTTTTTTTAAAGGCTTTGTGCTTGACTCCATTGTCCATCTTAAGAAACTTGGTTTAAACCCAGACTCCTTTGTACAGAAGCATTGCACTTGCTTTAAGCTGTACACATACCAGTGGAGAAAGCTTTATTTAGATACTGTGATAACCAGTGACCATAGCCTCTCTAGTATGGGCGTAATAGAAACAAAATGGGGAATGTTGAAATGGTTTAATTTTGGAAGCAAAGTTTGTCACAAATTGCTTTGAAAACAGCATTGAAAACATAGTAATTAAATGACAATATCA
This sequence comes from Uropsilus gracilis, assembly GCA_004024945.1. Lineage (NCBI taxonomy): Eukaryota > Metazoa > Chordata > Mammalia > Eulipotyphla > Talpidae > Uropsilus > Uropsilus gracilis. The sequence continues at coordinate 29,477 of PVHY01003680.1, read as the reverse complement.
GAAGAAATTTTTTTCTCTGAAAAGTCATTTAGTGTGTTTGGGCAGAAACAGAGAGAAGGTGATGGTCTTGGTTAAATTGGCTAGAGGATTTAGAAGCTTTGTTCTAAATATCTTTAAGCTATAATCTTTCTGTTGCATGCATTGCTGCATTTCCCCTTCACATGTGCTGTTATTTATTTTCATTGCAAATGCATTTTTAACACAGTGTCTGGTATGATAATTGCCATTATGTAGTTGTGATATTTTCATTTTAATGATATTTTCATTTATTCCCTTTTACTAGCTGGATTGCCTTTTGCAATTCTTACTTCAAGGCATACCCCCTTCCAGCGAGGATTATTCTGTAATGATGAGTCCATCAAGTACCCTTACAAAGAAGACACCATATCTTATGCGTTATTAGGTGGAATAATCATTCCATTCAGTATTATCGTTGTAAGTTAAATCCACTTTTCCAAGTTTATCACTTTTGGACAGTTGGCTTAATTTTGTGTTACTCTGTTATTGACTGAATGTATAAATCTTTAAAACAAGTGTTTTTTTTTTTTAAACCTTTACTTGGAAATGTTATTTGATTAAGATAATCTCAGCTATCATAATAGGGACCAAAAGAATAACAATGTACAGTTAAAAGAACTTACTGAATATATTTATATTTTATGCTAAACTTCTATAGCTCCATTGTTCCAGTAATTATTCCAACTATTGTTCCAGTAATCATGCAGCAGATGAATTCTGTATCAGTGTTCCAGCATATCTCTTGCAACCTTATAATGTATCTGTATGTATGTTTCTATCTTGTCACTGAATTCTAGAATATAAAAATGGTTACGTTAAACTTCATTTAATCATTGTTTTCAGATAGTCCTAAAAATGAAAAAGGCAAAGTTCTATATATAATGAACAGGAACTCAAAATAACTTACTGATGCTGAAGCATAATAGTAACTGTTGTTTGTTAACATTTCAGGTGAAAATGCTTAGAGAATCTGTTTTAGGAAGAAGACTTCAGTGATTGGATTAGATGACTTTTTATCATTTTGACTTAGAGACACCGTGATATGAACTAGTTTTATGTTCCATAACTTTTAACTTTAGAAATAAGAATTTTGTTAGTTAAAAACAGAAACTGTTGTCCTACCTAGGAGATGGACTAATAGGTGTATCTTCTCTGTTTGGGAGTTTATTTAAAAATAGCAAAGTTAATCAGCTCATAATTTGTAGTGCATAATGAATGGAAGGAAGTCTTTCCTATACAAGTATTTGTTTCATAAGACTGACTTCTTTGAAAGCAGACATGGTGCCTTACTGCTCAGGATGGAGCTTGACATTTCCTAAGGCACATTAGGCTACACTGGTGAATCTCCTCCTGTATTGTGAAGTTTGAAGGAACCAGTGGAACCATTTAATCTGGAGAAATCTTACCTTATTTTGACTGGTCTTTCATTAGAGATGCATAAGGGCAAGTTTTTATTATTTTTTTAAAATATGTGTAGTTTGAGAGATTACTATTTAATTTTAAAATGTTAGTAGGACTCTTAGTTGCACGTAGTAGCTGATTTCAGATAAGATTTCAAGTGCTCTCAAGTAAACACTGCTACAAATGTACTTGTCTCTCAGTTCTACTTTTCTTTGTCTCAATAAAAAGGATGGGGCCGCACAAACAAAGCTACAGAAATCAGCTACAGCCAGGAGGCCTGCGGCAGGACAGCATCATCAAGCGTTCTGTGGTGTACACAGCCTGTGCCACAAGTTGCAAAGCTTGATAACACACTCAGCAACAACCTGTTTATATTTTATTAACTGGGAAGTTGGGGCTATTTAGCATCATTTAGAGCATGTTGTCTTTAGATTTAATCAAACACCAAGTAAATTTTGATATAGGTTTTTGAAAAAGAAGAGACTGTTAAAAGGCACTAGAAAAGTACTGTTTCATATCAGCCATATTAACAAAGGCAAACATTGCTTAGGGCAGTGGTTTTATGAACTAATTTAAAATAATTTCACTTATTAATACAGCTTCTTTTAGGTAACACTGAAATAAATGTATAATTAGATATGTAATTATAGAAAGCAAATAATTCTCTATAAAGTAGAAAATTTGTTCTTAAAAACTAGAGCTATGAATCAGACTTTATGCTGAGACTTTAATGTGTTTGCGTAATGAATGAGTGAGGGAGCCTTATAGAGAACTAGGATTAATACTTCTCAGAAGCCAAGGGAAAATTTCAATCAGGAAAATATGGTCAGTAATAATAAGTTAAGGTAATGAGGCAAAGACTCTGTTCAATTTGATAGTATCATTTTGACTCTGGAGAGTTTCCGTAGATTACAGGGGAGAGGGGTAGATATTTCAGAAGCAATGAAAGAATCCCAGTGATATTAGACCAATTTGAGATGTTGGGCCTTGAATGGAAGATGTGGAACTAGAATGATGTATAGGGAGGTATAATATCATGCTGGTTGGTGGTGACATAAAGGAAATGTTGAGGAAATACTGTGGGCCTCATATTTAAATGGTTGAATCACATTGATTTGATAATTGCTAGCTTTGATCTTCAAAGGTATTTTGTTCTACTCTCCCCAAATGTTGTCTTTAGTTCTTTAATAATGTATCCTGTCTTTAGAATGAGAGTAAATAACACATGACTGGTCATCTCGGCTCTGAGAGAGTCCACAGTTAACTTAAGTGTGAACTACTCCAAGGGCACAGTAAGGTATTAAGATAAAAGAATAGATACATAGACAAATAGATGCATTCCTACATTCAACTTAGAAGAATTGATATGTAATTTCTCTGTTATCTATTAAGATGGAAGATGTGATGAAAAGTATATAAGTTGACCTAGCTTTAGAGTCCCCCTGCATGCTTCCCTAGTATTGAGGGTTGTTTCATCCTGTACCACTTGTATAGATCAGCTTTTAATATTGCCCAGTGCTCTGAGTGCTCTTAGCAAGGTTATTTTCTTTGTCATTGGCAAGAACCAGGGTTTGGGTAACTCTATAAACAAGGATGATTAGGTATAGGAAGACTCATAAGAATTAGCACCAGTTTCTGGAAAACAGTGCTTTTGCAGGGAAAACAGCTGGCGGCTAAGATGTGAAAGTTTCAGCTGCTCTCATTTTGTTTAAGATACTTGATATACATTTTAAAGTAGGAGAGATCAGCTCCATAATGAAGCAACAGAGAAATCCTTCTTGCTCTTCTATTAAGCCAGTTCCTGAAGTACCTTAAGAGCTTTAGGAAGCATTGTATGCATCGTATTGGAGGCCGAACCCTAAGCAGAGCTGTGAGGGTGTGGTGTCTCTAGAAATACACCTGGTTTCCCCTTTCATTTTCAGAAAATGATCTGAAGGTATTCACATTAAGGACTATAGTGAGGCATATATTCCTGTGGGACTTAATCTAACAATCAGAACCTTGAATGAATTATTTTTGTTCTCGTACCTTGTTTTAGGTACTGTAGTGATACCGACTTTCTATTCACTGCCTAAAATTCCATCCTGCTTTTGTAGAGTTCATAGTCTACTTGTCACAGTTTTAACATTTCAATAATAAAATTCTGGGAGTCACTGAGCCAGATGAGCAAAGAATTTTTGATGCCGTATTCTCAAAATCACTTCCAGGGGGCACCATTTATTTCACCTATAGTAAGGTTCAAACTGAAGAGTTAGTCCTTTCAAAATGGAAATGTTTGCATGCTTTGTAAAATTGTGTATGTTAATTTAAGATGAAGCAGGATAACTAGACTGTATCTTAGTCAAAACTAAGTTACTTAGATTTCCTTCCCCCATCAAACACATTAGCAATCAGACTTGAAGTGTTTGTTTTGGTCTCAGGTAGCTAGACTGTGACTGATTATTTCATCAGCAAATGTAATTTTTTATAATGTTGCTATTCACTACTCTTTAAATTGGTTTGTGAATTTTTAAATTAGTTGGAAACATTTTTATGCCCTTAAACTCATTGCACTGGTTCATGCTTTCACACAGAGCTGTTGTAAAATTGGGGTAGCCTTTAAGTCCAGTTTTGCAAGAGTAAGTAAAATAAAAAGGGAAGAGTTGTCAACATTTCTTGGAAGAGAAGAGATCAACTATGTGTTTGGTCTTTTGGTGAGACTTGTGAAGGTCCTCTGGAGAACCAGGTCCAACCCATCAGTCTCTTCCCCTGGCCCCTCTGGCTCAATGTTTGAACACTGCTTCCCTACTAGTTTTTTTCTCCCTGAAACCATTGTACTCTTTATATATTGTGTGTCTTCATTTTAGAGAAATGTTTAATAACAAATATTCTGTCATATACTCTAGTTAGGGAGATTTCTGTTTCTTGAACAAACCATGATTTTTGTCTTGCACGATACATCATTGTCTACATTTATTATTATTATTCAAAGACATTTTGAATCTCTTTACTATGAATTTAAGAAAAGAAATGAGGTTTTATTATCTCAGATAGATGGAAATTGTTTCAGTGTAGTCACTGCTTTCTTCATAAGCAATGTCCTTAACCTTTTTTGGGGGGTGTGTCTTAGAATTAGATCTCCTGATTACTTGTATTCCCCATTCATAAGAGAAAAAACAGGTGTTTGTTTTGGTTTTTTTTTTTTAAGAAATGTGTTATTGTGAATTCCTGTTTTGCTTTCATTTTCTATTTTGTGTAAAGTGCCTAGTTGCGCCTTAAATGGGTATGGGATCAAAAGTTACAAATTTCACTTATAAAATGAATGTTGCACAGCTGTGATGTGCAGCATTGTGACTCTAGTTAATCACACTATACTGCATGTCCACAAGTTGCTAAGAGAATAGACCTTAAGAGTTCTTATTGCAAGACAAATATTTTTGTAACATATATAGTGATGATGATGTTAATGAGATTTATTGCAGTGATCAATTTGCATTATATAAATAGCAGATCTCCATATTGTCTACCTGAAACTAGTGTAACATGTCACTTCAAGGAAAAAGAAATGATTTAGTGCCTGTTGCCTTAACATAGCGTTTTTCTGCTTCTATTTCAGATAATTGTTGGAGAAAGCCTTTCTGTTTACTATAACCTCTTGCACTCGAATTCCTTTATCAGAAATAACTACATAGCCACTATTTACAAAGGCATTGGGACATTTTTATTTGGTGCAGCTGCCAGTCAGTCCCTGACTGACATTGCCAAGTACTCAATAGGCAGACTGCGACCTCACTTCTTGGATATTTGTGACCCAGATTGGTCAAAAATCAACTGCAGTGCTGGTTACATTGAAAACTACTTTTGTCGAGGGAATGCAGCGAAAATTAAGGAGGGCAGGTGAGTGTTAAATCTTAAATGCTTGTTTTATCTTTTTTTTTTTTCTGTGTAGAAGGTTGCAGTGACGGAAGTATGAGCCATTCATTTGTTAAAAAGAGAAGTCAGTGTATTCACTGAAAGATGAATTCAAATCATTTTATTGAGATCTATTCTCAGTAGAGAGAAAATGAGTATTTTCTTTCCCATTTTATCTGTATCCTCTATTTCAGAGCATTTTAATTAGTTATTTTCATCTTTAGTATATAATGTAAAATGAACCTTCTAGTTGATATAACCCAGAGCCAGTGAACTTTTACTTAAGACGCCAGACCGTAAATTTTTAGGCTTTGTGAATATTATGATCTAATTTCACAACTATCCCACTCTGCTATTGTAGCAGGAAAAAGGAACCATAGACAGTCACATTCCACTAAACCCTATTTACATAAACAGCAACTGCCCCAGGGATTATAGTTTGCTGACTTTGGTTAGCCCAACTATGTATGAAACTATTAAATCTGAAGTTTCATCGGAAGATTTTATCTTTTGGAAGATAACTTCATTTATATTTGACAACTCTTCTTCCTTGCCCTTTAGCACCCTTTTTGGTCAGTGCATCTTGGAGCATTCTTGGACATGAGTAAAACTGAATATTTGGAACCGAAAAAAACCTGACTATTACTACAGATGAGCAAATGGGGGCCAAACCACTAACATTAATAAGTCAGTTCTCCCAGTTCATCATTTGAGTTCTCAGAGTTTCAGCCTTGCTTCTCTTCTTTTTTTTTTTTTTTTTGAGACTAGGTCTCACTATTTTGCCTGCGGAACTGCAGGCATGTTGCCCGGGGTACCAGAGACTCAAAGGATCCCCAGCCTCTGCTTCCCAGGTATCTGGGATTACAGGCGTGTGTCACCACGCCCAGCTATTTTTTTGAGACTAGGTCTCACTATTTTGCCCCAGGCAGGTCTCGAACCCATGGACTCAAGCGATTTCTGGTCTAAGCCCCGCTCTAGGCTGTGCTTAAAGGCCCGTACCACCGTGCCCGGCTCCTTGCTTCTTCTATATGATCTTATATTTTAAGCTCCCTGGCAGTTTCCTTTAGTAATACATGATAGCCAACAAATAGTTTCTCTTGGTAGACTATCATTGACTTCGTTCTTTTTTTAAAAATATATGATCTCCAGACACTTTATTGTCTTTATTGGTTCTCTCCTAAGTAACATAGGCCTGCTAGTAACCGCCAAGGTTTTGCAGTTAGTGGGGATTAAGAAAGACACTTGAGTATATTTTTCTGTTTTGAGTATACCCTGTCCTGTTTCCTTGGGGTTCCCCAGTTAGCTCTGGTTCTAGCTTTAATAAGAGCTTTGTCTGTCAGGGAAGATTTACATTAAGTAAATGATGGCATTGGAGGAGAGCCTCCCTGTTCATGACAAGGCAAATGTATAGATAGGTTTACTCAATGGTAAGCTTTAAGGGTGTAAAGTCTTCATGAATGAAGAAAGGAAAAGTGACCAAAGCATTAGTGTTGAGAAATAGATGGTGGAAAGTGATATTGACATGAGTGTAGGTAAACACACTGTTATAGGGTTAAGTCTAAAGGTGGTTTTGAGATATGAAGAAATCCACTAGCACTGCACTCTTATGTTATATGCCTTGTGGAAATCTTATTCTCTTCTTTAATAGGACTGTAAGATTGATTGTTTTTCTAGGGTAAAGTACTTTAGTGTAATAACCAGGAGATGAAGTAAACCTCCAAGAAGAATTAGAAGACATGGGGAAATATAGAGGACTCGAACAAATCCCTGCTTCTTAATTAAAGGGTTCACTTAATTTATCTTTAATGTAATTACCCATAGGGATTTAGTTCTGTCATGTTGCTATGTTTTTTATTGTTCTCTATTTTTAAATTTCTGTTCTTTATTGCTTTTTTAACATGGTACATAAATTATTTTTTGTATAACATTTAAAGTTTTATATTGTTATTTTATCTGATGTCTTGTTTATTTTTACTGTTTCTCTTGAGATTAAGTTAATACTGACTATCTTATGCAAATTTAGTCCTTTACACAATACAGCTCTGTACCTTCAACATACATAAATACTGGGTCATTGTTATATATGTGGTACACATTTACATTATAAATCCAATAAAATAGTGTTGTGATTTTTGTTTTAAACAGTCATGTCTAGTAAATAAATGGTAGCAACTAAGTGAAGTTCTCTGTAATTTTATTATTAAGGGATGTCGTGAATCTTAAGTGAAAAGTTTAAGTATACAGAAAATATATTGGTTTCTTTATTTATGGAGCTGTAGATCTAGAGTGTACAGTTTTTAGGAATTTTGATTCAGGTTACTGTTGGGTGTTATTTTCCACATTCTGAAGAAATCTTTTTAGTATTTTTGTGCATCAATCTTGCTAGCAACAAATCCTCAACCTTTATATATCTGGAGATACTTGAGTCTTACTTTCATTTTTCAGAAATAGTTTTGCTGGATATAAATTTTCAAATGCTGAATATGTTGTTGCTCTGTCTTCTGGTGTTCCATTGTTTCTGATGAGGAATAATCTGTTAATTGTTCTTATTTTTTGATAAGGAAAAGTGCTGGTACTTCTATTTTTTATGAATTGTTGACTCTCTAGTATGGTGATACTCTTTTCACATGTTTTCATCAATTTAACCATGCTGTGTCTCTATATGGTCTGTTTTTCTATTTGTGCTACTTGGCCTTGTGCTTCTACTTGGTGATTTTCACCTTTGAATCTTAGTTTAATAATTTCCCATTAGATAACCTGATTATATCTCTAATGATATGTCTTCTTTCTTGTGCAATAGACAATAGGCAGGAAAACATTAATCTTTTCTCTCAGTCAGGGAATGTATGAAGCCACTATGGTGAATACGGGTTACTGAAACTCCAGGAAATATGATTGTGAATGATTTTTAGAGGACATGTATTCTTCAGACATGACTTGTTTCTCTGGTTCTGAAGTATGATGACCAGGTGAAAGCATGATAAAGTATGTTGAAGCCTAGGCAACTAAGAAATACAGCCTCTAGGGGCCTAGAAAAACAACCCACAACTTACTGACTCAGTTTACTGGTATGCAGCCCAACTTCTCCTTGAATCTCCCTCATTCTGTCTTTACCAAGTCAGGCCTTATACTGCTACCTCCCAGAGCATGTAAAGTGTATCTAAACTCTTTACTCCCTGTTAGGGATATTCAACCTTTGATCTGAATCTGCTGAGTCAGCACCTATGCTAATAAATCTGCTTCTTGCCAGCCCTGCTATCCTCGTTTCCTTGGTGCTGCTTTCATTTCAGCTGTATAAATCAATTCAAAATTTTCTTGTCACAGTCTCTTTTTCATGAGATTTTTGCTATACAAAGTGTGAAATTATTATTTTTATAAAACTGCTATTAAAAAAACTTTTTGTCTCTGTGTCATACTATTTCATTTAACCTAACTTAATTGGCCTATCTTAATATTAATTAGACCATCTTGATATTATTACTCTGATTGCAGTTTTGACTTATATATGTAGGTTTTTTAGTCTACCACCCTTAAAGTTTCCCCACCAACCTATGTGTAGTTATCCATTTAAAGTTATATTTAGTGATCTGGAAAAAACCTTTTCAAAAGTAGTAGGATCTTTGGATAACTCAAATTGCAAAACTACATAAATTTAAAAAATTTTATAGTGTTCAATGAGAAGATGTCCTAGTAAGCTTTGGGACTCTGAAGCAAGGAGAAAGGAAACTCAAAGACAGAAATGAAATTTTAGAAGACTTGGTATCTTCCAAGAAGAATGTGCTTTCCATTGGTGGTTCTAGACTGAGTTAGGTACTGCCAGCTTTAGAGCTGTACCATGTTGGCACATGACAGTCTTTGCATTGCTGTTCTGGTGTGGATCATAGGGTAGTTATACAGCATCTCCTACCTTTGAAATTCAGTATGCCAGCAATGCAAAAACATTTCAGTCTAGATGTTTTCTGTAGTTTATTAGGATTATCATGTAATCTGTGCTTTGCATTTATTTATTTCCACAGCCTGTCCCCTGTGAATTTTTAATTGTAAAATTATAATGCTTGACATTGGTGAGAAGGGAACATAAGATTCAAAATGAGTCATTTTTGTTGATTGTATGAGTCAGAATTACATCTTAGAGTGAGTGCTCTCCTACAATTTTGGTTTTGGGGCTTGATTTTTTCCCATTTTTTTTCTTGTTTTTTTTTTCCCTCCTCCTTCCTACACATGGGCAAGTTCATATGCTCTGCCTGATATTCCTGATGTCACAGAACTTTTACTGGACTTCATTTGTAGTAGCCTTTGGGTCCTAAATGTAGAAGTAACAACACGAATAGAACATTACTAACTCTAATATTCAGAGAGATCCTATTTGTTATTTAAAATTACTACCTAGGAATTGACTATGATTAAAAGGTTGTCCTTGTAAGAGTAGGACATTCAACTGTCATTGCTTATGCTAGTGAGAATAGAATTCCTTTTAGTTCTTGAAAGAAGCTTACCAATGAACCCACATAATTCACACCTGTAACTCTCTGCTCTGCTCGTTTCTCTTTAGATCAGTAGGTCTTGAATCTTAGTGGTTCAGTAGAATGATCTAGAGAACTTGTTAAAACATGTTTAAATCAGAAGATTCAGGGCAAGGTTTGTATTTCTGACAAGGATGCTACTGCTGATCTGGAGATTGCACTCTGAGAGCCGCTGCTCCCTGTCAGTGAGATTGTGGGGACATGCTTTTGCAGAGCCTCTGCTGGCTCAGGATGCAGAAGCTGAGGTTGTCCCTCTTAGGTCAATGTGCGATAATGTAAGACTCTGCACAGCTGGCTGCTTTATTGTGATGGAAACCCTTGGCTTCTTTAAAGAGATTTGCCGGCCGGCACGGTGGCTCGTGCTTGTAAGCTTCAGCCTATGAAGCGGCCGGGGCTTAGGGGTCGCGGTTCGAGTCCCGCCTGGGGCAGGTAGCCAGACCTAGTTCCAAAAAAATAGCTGGGCGTGGTGGCGCGCGCCTGTCATCCCAGCTACCTGGGAAGCTGAGGCTGGGGATTGCTTGAGTCTGTGGTACCCTGGGCAACAAGAGCCTGCGGTTCCACAGGCAAAAATAGCAAGACCTAGTCTCAAAAAAAAAAAATAAAATAAATTAAAAAAATAAAGAGATTTGCCCCCCCCTTAGCCATTATTTCAGTATTTACTACAGAGTTATATCTGTTTTGACTTATGACAGATTTTGTGTTGTTTACATATTTAATTGCAATATGCTGGTTGAATGTATGGGAAAATTTTTTTGTTTTTTAAAAGTGATTCATGCATCACTAAATTTTAAGTGGAAGTTTGAGGGAGTGCCTTCAATAGTGAAAAGCCATTATAACTAGACTGACTGGCTGTGATACTTTAGTGCCTGGCAAAACCTGCTTTCTGCTTTGTGAGAATAGCTTCTTCTGTGTGGTGTAATTGCAGACAATACTGGATAATCCTCCAAAAAGATTTCATTTGTTCAGGCTTCCTGTGTTCTGCAAAATGAATATGTTCCTTAGTTCTATTTTGCTAATTTCACAACCATCAAAACACAAGATTGTTAAGGTATACATGCAGTCACTTAAAGGGGGTAGTTTATTTTTGATGCATGGGGAAGACAGGGAAGGTGTATTTTTTTGACTGGCTCGTATATATGAAAAATGTAAGAATTTTTCATTTTTGGTTTAACTAAATGAAAAATCCGTTAATCAAAGATTAGACAATTTTAGCATTAAAAATGTATTGAGCACCCACAGTATGCTTAATAATGGTGCATGCTACATGCTAGGGATACAGTATAAATTAGATGTGATCAGGGAGTCTGGGAGCTTGCTAGTAGTTTTTTGTGTGTAACTGTCCTTTCTATATTTTTATAATGAGCATATCTTACAAAATTAAAAAACAAATTCCTAATTTACAAAGTTTTTCTGTCCCTACCTAGCATTTGATGTATTGGAGGAGGAAAGTATAGCTAACGACCTTACCATAAGAAGGTTAGTGCTAAGACAGACGTGCTCACTGAGTGCTCTGGGTCCTTTGCTTCATGGAGGAAGGGTGAAGACTGCAACCTCGTTGTTCCCAGGCAGGTTGCTTGGAGAAAACAGTGACTGAATTGGCTCTTAGATAACTATCAAAGAAAAGGGGGAAACTAATTCTATGTACAGGGACAAATAAGCACAAGAAATGTGGTATTTTTGATAGGCAGACACTGGTTCTCGAGAGGATGGTGGAGCTTCTGAGCAGGAAGAGCCTTAATACTCTCCGCAGTAGTAGTTTGTGCTAGTGAAGGACTTGAAATAAGAAAGTAAGTTGGTCATGGTTTTGTTTTTATACTTGGAAAAAATACTCAGTTTTCCTCCACTTAATTATAATCTAACTATATTAAAACGGACACCTAAATATTACAGGGTTTGCACTAGCTTTTCTCTTAACAGCAAAAGAACTTGAGTTGCTGAAGGAAATGTGACATTTCTGCTTTTGTTCATTGGTGGAAAGATTTCTCTAAGATGCTATCATTGGGTCTGATCCAAGAGTGACCTGTTGACAAGCTCTTTGTTGGACTCTGAGACGTACATGTCTACATTGCCCTTTGCCTCTTGTAGCCGATAATGATGATCAAATGTTAATGGTTATTTCTCACCATTATTAGGGTTAGACACGGAGTGTACTGACCAGGGGTACGGTGCGGGGTGGGGAGGGCGGTTGTTAAACTAGACATCTCTCAGTCTTGCCTCTAGCTAGCAATTCTGCCTTGTAAAAACACTTGGGAAAGCAGTTTTAGAATAGTTTGATCTCTTACTCTGAACTCTTCTACCGTTAGCAAAAGCAGTGTGGCAAGCGAGGTATAGTCATTGCTAGTGGGCACAGTCTCTTGTTTGATCTGCCACCTATTCCTTGTTTCATTTTGAATTGTCATTTAACCTGGCCTTGTTGATTTAGAGTTTTCTGCACCAAGACCTGTATTTTCACTCATCAGTATACCTGTTTAAGTTCTCGTCTTTCAGTGAATAACCTTTGTCACAGCATAATGTCTCACTTGTGTTAGTCAGTTTTCCTGTGGAGAATTCAGAACCATTTTTCCCTCAGTCATCGGATTCTCAAGATACACCCAGTTCTACTTCAAGATTCTCACCTGTTTTTTTTTTTTTCACTAACTTCTTGCTTTGTAACTTTCTTTCATAAACAGAAGTTTGTTTTTAGTTATAACATGTTTCACTAAATCAAGAGTTTAAAATATCCTACACACAACAAATTCTGTCTTCCTCCCCCCACTTCTTATTTGACTTTCCGTGGTTCAACAGTTTTCCTTTGGTTCATGACCTAATATCTGCAAAATGTATGTAATATATTTCACTGAGGCTAGTGGCTATAAAGTGGTAGTTGATGCATTAATATTAATGAATGAAACAGAGTAGACACATCTATTTCAGATGGACACACCACTTTTATATCTCAAGTGGCTTGGTGAAAATTGATCCTATAATACAACAGTTTTAAACAGAAATGTATTTAAATCAGTATAAAAATAATTTCGAAGAATATGGCTGTTTTAATTGCTTTTGCATTCTGTGTGGTTCAGGGAAATAAGGTGAAGCTACATTATTTTTTGTGTATTTAAGTTAATTTGGGTTGGGACCATCTTAATATTGCTTTACAATTTATTACTTTCCTCTTTGTCTCTGTATCCTCTGGGAAGAAAGATTCCCTATGGTTCTTGTATTTCTAGACATTTCTAGAAATCTGTCTTTTAAAATAATCTCCATACTCCAAAGACTCAGTATTAAAATAACATGCGTAGTGGCTGTACTACTTGTAGTAACTCTAATACTACTTGTAGTAACTCTAATACTGAGTTTCAGTGATGCTTAATTATGTACATATATTTATTAAAAACACAACTGTCATATTTAAGAATACAGATGAACACCAGGACATTCCACTGATGTTTCAGTGATGAGAATAGACTTCCAAGGTCTCAGTAACTGCTGAGTTCTGGGCATGAGTTTATGGGTGAGCTTTTACACCCTGAGGGTGGCATGCTCAGGACAGCAAGTCCCAGGGAAACTGTTGCTCGGGAGCAGTAACTTGGGGCAGATGTGTGTGACAGGCCTGTAGGAAATATGTAGTAGGCAAATCACAGCTGTTTTGTCGTTGTTTTCCTGTCTCAGAAATGTTGGAGAGAGGGAGGTAGGCAGGCCCCTGGTTCCTGCTTAGGTGGCCACTCATTGTTTCCCGGTGCCTTTGGTGGGAAGGCTCTCGGTTCAGGGGATATCAGGAAGACCTTGACTCCAACCTGGGCCAGGCACTGAGGCAAGCATGCGAAATTCTGGTTCTGCACTGCTGTGGTGCAAATTGAGAGCAGGAGTAGTGAGCCAGGCACCTGAGGTCAGGACCTAATGAATCAGCAGCAAGTCCAGCAGGTTGTTGTTTGTTGGAGGTGATCTGGTTCCCACGATGAAAACCTTGCCTCTCTGATTATGGTATGGGGCCGGGGGTGGGGGGGAGGGGGCTCTAAAGGCTTCAGGCAGCTTCACGGTCCACTTTGCATTCCTTAAGTTAGTGTAGATGAGGGTGACATGTCTGCAGCGGACATTCACCATGTCACCTGGCCACCCCGTACTGGCCCTTCCCATACAGCCCCCGGGGCCAGCCCAGGTAGCTCAGGGTGACATTGGGATTGTTGCAGGTGGCAGTCTGTTCTGAAACCTGGAGAACTGTCCTGTCAGACATCAGACCTGGAGGGGGCCCTACTGCCCAGCTCTGTGCAGTCGCCACCCCCTGCTTCCCACTCCACCTCGCTTGGCTAGCAGCATGCTCATGCCCTCTGCCAAGGAAGCAAAGAATTGGTATAGAGTGGCTGTGGTGTAGCCTGCAGTGGCTGGAGCTCAGGCCCTTATTATTTAGAACATTTTCTTAAATATATGTGTACACACACACATTATCTCTGTAGTGACAGGTTAGGTTTCTGGTATCATTACTGTAAAACATCAAGTTTTCTTTAACCTCCACTTCATATCTCTCCCCAGAGTCACTGTTAACAGTTTATGTATCCTTTCACTTTTCTTTTTTTGCACTAAAAGTGAAATTGTTTTTTTTTAATGTGGTCTAAATAAATGGCATGTATTAACATATTTTCCAGGGATGATTTTTACTAATTCACATAGTTAATGCATTTTTGCTAATTTATAATATATAGAAAAGTAATGACAGAACCATACTCTTGGGATCTTGAATTACCAACAGTTGTAGTGAACACCTTAGTGCTCATGTGTGTGTTTCTCTAGGACAGAGGCCTTGAAGTGAAATGATGAGGTCAAAGAATATGTAGATTTTACCTCTGGATAGACACAGATGACAGACATGGCCAGGTCACCCTCTGGAACATATGTGCGCACAGCAGTGCAGATTGGAGGTCCCATTTCCCCATTCTACACCTGCTAGATTCCCCAAGTCTCTTAGCTGTGAGATGTTTAAAGATGGTATTCTGGTTATCTTGTTTCTTAAGCATTTAGGATAGTCATTAGTTGTAAAAATCCCTTTAGAATAAATTAGAACTAACACTTGAGAAAGTGTTCATTAAGGGTCATTCGTTGCTTGTGTGTATGTGTCTTTGTAGGGAATAGTTTAACTTTTTTACAGACTCAGTCCATGTATAGAGATTGTCACAGAGAGCTTGTGTCCTTGTGTCCCTCAGGTTAATTTGCTGTTCCGTGAACTGGGTAATCAGGAAATAACATTTTGAGAAAATAAGTCTTACTGCAGTTTGACTTTTATTTTGCCTTTAGAAATTTAGACTTTTATTTAAAATTGTAGTCTCTGGAGTATAAATGATTATTTACACATTTGTTCTTCAGAGATTAACCTTTTGTGTGTTTACTTCAAGCGTGTTGCTCTGTTTTGGCTGTCCTGTCTTCCTCATGGCTACTCCCTACCTGGAGATGGCGGGGCTCGTGCTGAGCCAGGGCTGGCCTGTCATTCGCAGGAATGGGATCATGATGTGGTGGAAAAGCCTGGAAGATTTAGACTTGAACCTCCAAGAGCTGTGACCTTGGAGCAAGTTACAAACCTCTGACAGGTTCATTTTCTTTACATGAAAATAGGACTAATAGTTCCTGTCAGGTGGCTTGTTTTGTTTTGTTTTGTTTTGTTTTGTTTGTGAGGAGTGGTAGTACTGTGAAGATTCTCAGCACTTGTTACCATTCTGTCTTTTGATAACTTGTTTGGTGTTAGAATGCTCTAGGAATTAATTGGAGCTGATTTCCAGGATGAAAAAGGGTAGTTCTTCTGACCCGCAGCAGAGCCAGCTTTGGCAGACCCAGAGAACTGTTGGAGTAGTATCGCTAGAAATGTTTGTGGGCACTGGCCACTTTATAAATATTACCAGACTATTTTGCTAAACTATTGTTTCCTAGTAATCCTGTTCGATAACCTTGTATTGGACCTAATCTTGTTTTTAAAAGACTAATTTCTGGCAAAATGAAAAATTAGAAATGCTTACTGATACTGTTCAACTAAATGTGTTACCTAATATACTACACACATACGTGTTTGTATTATATATTTAAAATATGTAAATATTGAAATACATACAATTTTTTTAAGTAACTGCGTTGTGTAAACAGAACTTAATGTTAGTGAACTCCTTTTTTCCAAAATAGTATAAAATTAAGTTTTGTAAGCATTCCATCATTTTTAGGTGGAATGATACTACCCAGATGTTTTAGAATGTAACATTGAAAGAGATGATTCATCTGGTATAGTATCACTGCACAGATGTAAAAATAAATGTGAAACAAAAACACTTAATCTGGTGGTAGGAAATCTAAGGCAAGATAATTATTTTTAATTTATTTTTTTAAAATACAATTAAATTCTGAGAATTTCAAAAGAGGCATTATTATTCAGGGACAGACCCTACAGTGGAAAACACAACTTAAGTTTTGGTAACATAAGTTTATATGTAATAAAGTCAGGACATTTATGCCACTTACAGCTTGTTGAATATTATTTTAGAAATGCTTGGCAAGGTCTCATTGATGCATTACCCATACTGAAAGTGTCAATAAATGGCATTGTTTAGAAATTGCATCCTCCCAATTTCTAAAGGTTGGGTGGGAGCTGTGTTCGCTGGAGGGGTAGGATTTATGAAATCAAGATATGGTCAAGGAAAGAAACCTGGAACATTTCTTTTTTCTCTTCTAGATTGTCCTTTTACTCGGGCCACTCCTCCTTCTCCATGTACTGCATGCTGTTCGTGGCGGTAAGTAGCTGTGTCTGCTGGTGCGGAGCGCTGTGCTGTTTGTCCTGCACCTCGGCTTAACCTCTCAGTCAGCTGGACTCCATGTGGGCAGTGGTACATTCAAGAGAGGAATGGATGACTGTGCTTCTGCCAAGTCCAGTTAAAATGGTTTAAAAGTGTTTTTCGTCCTTCGTTTAGTTGTCGTAGACAGGCACCTGGGAGAGCAAGTGGCAGATTCAGATTGGGTTTTTGCCGACGATGGGAGAAGCCAAAGGATCATCTCCGAGTCTGCAAGTCTGGCGCTAAGAATGAATTGACGTGTGCCCTTAATTTGGGGGTTATTTCTTGAAGAGGTTTTCTGGAGCAAAGTGCTCCTTTGTGATCCCCGCCGGCCGTGGCTCTGAAGTACGAGGCCACGGTGACCGCTGCTGCTTGACAGCCTCGTGTGACGTGGGAGCCCGCCCTCTGCTCCGCGTGGGTGCGGGGCAGCCTGACCCTGTGCTTTCGGGAACAGCTGGCTTTCGGAGCAGTTTTGATTAGGGAATGTGAAGACAGCTGCTGTTTTGAGCAAATTTTATTATCTGAATTATTTTCCAAACTGTTACACATGGGACTAGGAAGTTTTCGCCCTTTGCCATTTTGTCATCTGTACCACTGTCAGGTCCAGTGCTAGCTGCTCACCTGGTGAACAGCTTGGCAGTTTGTGCTATAGCACAGAAATCGTCAATGAAGAGTTTGAGATTTGTGTCCTCAAAGTAGAAATGAGTATATGTCAGAAGCAAACTAATGGGAGGCCAGGCTTTAGGACAGAGCCAGTGGATCACAGACAGTGGATCTTAAAAGTCAATTTAACTTACTTTTTATGTCCTCCATATGGTGCGTGCACATGTGTGTATAAAATTAATATAATTTGGTTGGAAAAGGAGGTATGGGAGAGATGAAGTACTTTTGTCTTAATTTTATTTTATTTTTTTTCTTAATTTTCTTTATCAGTGGATTTTGTATAGCTGAGCTCTGGATATTTGCTATTTTTCCTCTTTGGTCACATTAAGTGCTGTGTGGGTTAGATTTAAAATCCTTGGTGTGTAATATTCCAGAAGTTAATTTGGCCTCACTTAGAATTTAAAATTAATTTTACCAGAATCATGCTTTTTATCTTTGAAAATTAAATTCTCCAAGTTCAAAGTATGTTAAAATTGCAGATGCACTGTATAAAATTGAAACCTACAGCTAAAAACCTTTACAAAAGAATTAATTTTCCATATCCAGCATTTCTGGAAATTGTGGTGCTTTCATCTTATGTTAGTTATGCAAGGAAGCAGCCGGTACCAGCTCAGAAGAACTTAGGACTTCCTTTTAAAAGTATACACCTAAATCTTTCTGAAGATGTGTCATGGCTATTGTGACTTACTTGAAGGTAGAAACAGCAAATACTATCCTACCATTCTCTGGACATTTATCTCATTTGGAGTAGTTAGCATTCTCCCTAAAGGAGCCATCGCATCTTTTTATATATGGGATAGGGTAGAAGGGGAAGGCAGACCAGTCAGTGCCCTGAGAACTTTCCGCAGAGTACGAGCTTGTGACAACACTGAATGACTTTGGAGTGTGTTGACCATGTTCTGTATGTCCCAGGGCCACACCTCACCAGGGCGGCTTTCGTGGTTACTCACCCATCTGCATGTTGAGATCTAAGTCCTTCTTTACGATAAGACCGAAGAATCTGGGGCCTCTGATTTTAAACATTAATTATCAAGCTGATAATTGAGGATTTGCGTTTATACGACTTTGTAAATTTCGGACTCTCCATGCTTGTCCGTGCAGGACAGGAGGCGTGGTTGTTTCCCCTTTACATTGGAGAGTTAGGAGCATTGAGAGGAGGCTGGTATGGTTCCCTCCTTAGGCTCTCTCGTGGTTTCCTGTTCATCAGGCCCCCTTGTGTAGTGGTTATTTGGTCTGAACCCTACTGTGTAATTTGCATGCAATTCAGGCGATGGAGAAGTCAAACAATGACTGACATAACCATCCCACATATTAAAGCATGTCCTCAGATTGTAGCATATTTCATATCTTTTCATTTCCTGCTCTTCTTTGTTCCCCAGATGCTGTATACATTTAATCAAATAGAAACTTTCACTGTGGATTCTTGAGTGAAAGGTGAATGTACGACGGGTGAAATCACCATATCAAGAGTAGGCCTACTCGGCATCTACCCAGACGGGGATGAAGGGGCAAATTAGGGCAGCAGAGTTGCCTGGACTGCAATGTGGTAGTTGAGTCAATATGAGCGTTTAGCTTTAAATGAAAGCCACAGTGAAAAGTTCAGATGGATAGGGATGTTACAGATCAAGGTTTCACCTGTGCGAATGCAGACAGGACGAAGCCGTGCACTGCATTTCACCAGCTCTAAGCTGTGGGACTGTTTACTTGATAGAAGGCCCGGCTTTCACTTCAGCCCCTGAACACCTCGATGTTTCCTTACTCTCCACTTTACACATCTGTGTACAGTACTTGACGGGCACCAGCTCCCGCACCGCTAGCACACGCCCAGATTCCTTGGGCAGTGACTCATCTTGTTTCCCGAGGCATCTTGGCATCATGGGTCAGTGCTGGGTTTGGGTGGGGATGGAGAGTCATTTAAATCCTCTCTGGGAACGGTCCTTGATAGCCAGAATGTCCCGTCAAGAATTCCTGACCCCCAGAATAACTTCTTGTCAAAAGCACCCCGTAGCGAGCGAGCGTACCCTGACCATTGTTCTTCCGTGGCGGCAGCGGCTCTGCACACGTTGCAGCGCCAGGACAGTCAACAGCCGTGGACACCGCCCAGGCTGGTGGGAGCACAGGGCTGGGCTTAGCTCAGAACCAGTTTATGTGGCTCCCCTTGAGCTTTGCCAAATGTCAGAGACTCCAGATTTATTTGACAGTTCAGGGAAAGAGCCATGGCTGAGGCTGCCCTCTTTTTAGTACCGTGAGGAACATACTAAGACATTTTCCTCAGCATCACCCTTTGAGGCTGAGACTCCAGACTGTTCTACGCTCTGCCTGTGAGGAACCCTTGTGTATACTGCGCTGGGGCCCCAGGTACCTGTCTGTGCTTCAGCTGGTTTGTGCTCCCCCCACAATGCCTCTAACCCGGGCTTTCCCCGCTCCTGTGTCTAGCGCTGCCACCTCTCCAACTTACTTGTTTAGATTCAGCAACACCGCCTGATTTTGCCAGTTTTCCCAGTTCTCAGCCAGCCCCGGCCACACAGCACCTGCACTGCTTCACACAGTGTTTCCCATGGTGTAGATTATGCTGAGCACAGAGCAGATGAGTAACTGGGGGGCCGTAAACTACCTGAATCCCCTCGTTTTAAGGTGAAATTTGGGATCTAAATTTCGGCCTCGGTTAATCCTGAAGTTGGTGAAACTGAAGCCCAGCAAAAACTGGCCTGAGGCTGCCCGCGTGTTCTCCTTGCCAGGCCTGTCCTCAGCAGCAGGTGGGACAATCCATTGGTTGGCCTGGTTTGGGCCGAGAACAGTGTTTCAGAGTAAGGAGACCAAGATATTTTGAGCGTGCGCCTGTGAGTCTGATGCAGTTGGTGTTATTTCTCAGAGAACGGTCAGATGCACTCTCAGTTCTTTTTTAAATAACCTTTTAAAATGTGAAAAAATATCTCACAGGGACTGTGGTGATGGGCTCTGGGTGCTTTGGTGGTGGGAGGACTATATACTACCCCAAATTTAATACTGGTATAAGAAAAAGCTGCTTGATTTAAAAATAACTTAAACACCTTGTGCAGCAGGCAGGTTTGGAAGGTGAGATAGTACAATAAATCCTTTAATGGGAGCAGAATGTTTCTTCAGAAATTTTAGGCAAAATGTTTCTTACAGAGATACTGAATTTCCTTAAAGAAAATGTGTATATACATTTGTACAGCAGGAAAAAACTGTATACCTTATTTTTTTTTCCCCCACCATGGCACTGTGCAGTGGAAAGCCCTCACTGTGCATTTCCCAGGCCTTTACCGTGGAAATAGTGAGACTGTTCATAACGTGACTCACAGTGTAGATTCTTTGTGGACTCGGAGGATGCCTGCTCTGCAGCCGGCAGTGAAGCATTCCTCTGCTCCTTGCATGGGGAGATTTCTCCTCCCAGCCTTCTCTCTGAGCTCAAGTATCTGGTTGTTTTGAGCAAAATGACTGTCCTGGCTGCTTTAGGGTAGGGAGTAAGAAATAGCTTTTCTGAGTGAGTCCCAGTCATATCCCAGCTTATAACATTTTCTTTAAAAATATCTGGCATAGTTTATTTCCATCCCGTTTTCAGTAGGTTTTACTTTTTTTTTTTTAAATTTATTATTATTTTAAAGTTTATTCCAGTTGACAATTTAGGCCATAGACATGTACATGAAATTTCCATAAAAGGGATGAGTATGTGGGGGGGTAGGAGGGGTGGAGATGGGAGTGGTCAGGGAGGGAAGGTGGTGTGTGGTCCCCAGGGAATACATATATATATAAAATAAATAAATTAAGAAAAAAAAAAAAAGGAATCACTACAATTTCCACACTGGGGAGAAGCAGCTCTTCTGCCTGCCTGGCACTATGCACAGGGCTCTCTTTTTCTCTATTCCCTAATTAGCCCTGTCCCCTCCCCCCTTTTTTTTTTCTTTTTTTAAATTTAAATTTTTTAAAAATTTGCATTTATATTTATATTACATTAGTCCATTATTGTGTACCCCAGGGCTTTCCCATTTCATTAACATTTGTTAACCATCCTGATCTTTTGTGCTCTTCACCTCCCCCCCACCTCCTTTTCCCTCCTCCTCTCTCGCTCCATGGTTCAGTCCCATTGGTTGTTTTCATTCTTCATTCGTTTGTTTTTCCCCTATATCCTTCATATAAGTGAGACCATCCTGTACTTCTCTTTTTCTTTTTGACTTATTTCTGCTAATATGAGTCTTTCTAGTTCCATGTTGCTGCGAATGACATGTGTTTGTCCTCCTTGATGGATGCGTAGTATTCCCCATCGTGTATATGTGCCACATTTTTTTTAGCCAATCATCTGTTTTGGGGCATTTGGTTTGTTTCCAAATCTTGGCAACTGTAAACAGAGCTGCAATGAACATGTGCGTACAGGTGTCCTTTGAATTAATATTTTCATGTCCTCTGGGTAGATTCCTAGTAGTGGGATTGCTGGGTCGAATGGTAAGTCCACTTTCAATTGTCAGTAGGTTTTACTTTTTTAATGAAACTGAACACTTGGCTGAGCCTGCAGTGAGGGCTAAGATTTGCGTTTTCCTGACCAGACATCCACCCAGGAAGATTGGCTCACAGGACACTCATACTTCAAGTTGCTCTTCCCGAAGTCAAAAGCTACATCCAGATTGGTTTTCACAAGGGCCAGCAGAGGCCTCTCTCCAGTGAGCGCTTCTCAAGCTCTTGTTGCTAGATTCCTAGCTAGCTCTTCTCACATTTTGCTTTATGAAACAGGGCAGTGCACACCTGAGGGTTGTATTTGATTTATTCTGCGCTCTTGCTTTGACGCACAGCTCAAGTTCCAATGTAGTCTCTCCTACTAGAGACAGGGAGGAAGAGATAGGCCTCATTGTGGTTTCCTCAATGCCTTGAGGTAGGTTGAGGACCTCTCCATATCGTTTCCTCTGGTGGTAACTGTTCTGTTCCTTTTGATGAAAAGGGGAAGAGGGGTGAGTGTGTATGTTGGTGATATGTGGTGAGTGTGTATGTTGGTGATGTGTGGTGTGTATGTTGATGTGTGGTGAGTATGTTGGTGATGTGTATGCTATCTTTTTCTTATTCTCAGTTTCTGTGCCCTGAAAACCACAGGCCTCTTGCCTTTTCCAGTGTTGTCGTAGAGAGGAACACAAGTGGCAGGCTCAGGTGCTGTTCTGAACACAGCATTCAATCTGTGGGCAGGCAGGGAGGCTGTTCCTGTCTATGTGAGGAGAGCTTTTAGGGCTGGGCAACTAACTGTGGAATCCATGCTGTCCTGAGCTAACCCTTGTGATAATTTCCTTTCCCTCTGTTCTCCAGAGTTCACAAACCACTGCAAATTCCTCAGTGTAACTCCTTGGACGAGACCCTTTTATACCTGCCTCTACCTCAGCCAAAGTCTTCTCCCCGTGGAGCCCTTACGGATTGCCCTAGTTCTAAAATACTTTGTCATGATTGTTCTCCTGCCAGCTACAATTTCCTGGTTGTTTCCTCTGCGGCGCTGCTTTGGGGCTTTATAGAGTCTGTGCTATCAAGAGTGTTTACCCTATTCCAGGGACTCTCCCGTGAAGAGATGCAGGCTATTGCTTTTGTTGTTTTCGCCACCCTTCCTGATATTTCTGTAAATTTTCTACTTTCGAGCTTTCTTCACCAGAAAGCTGGAAGTTGGGGCTGGAATACACAGGCTTGACTCTCGGCAAGCAGCACCCTGTCACTCTCTTCCAGCTGTCTGAAATACCCACTGGAAATGTCATCAGGCCAAGATACAAAGTGTTCAGAGATGAGTACTGGAGAAAGGGCACTGGCCAGGAGTGATAGACCTTGATGAGCCAGTCGGTGTCAGGCTGTTCACCTTTGTACTATTGGTTAAGAACAAAAAAACCCCTCATAGACATAAATCATATGCTTTAATGCCAGAGTTCTCGTATAGTGGTGCCTTCAGTAGACACATTGTTATTCTGACAGGATTTATTATTCCAGTGTTTGAGCTCAGGTACAAACACTGGAATAAACATACTAGACAGCTGATGAGCCTGTCTGGTATCATACAGTGTTGACTATGGAGTTCTGTACTTTAATTTTCAAGAGAAGGAACATGGGGTTTGCAAAGGTGAGGGAATCTATAGAGCCTTATTACCAACACTGGCTAAATCCAAGCATTCAAGGCTGTTCTGTAGCTAGTGTGTACGAGAAGCTTCAGCCAGTCTGTTTCTCTGAGGCAGTTAGGCAAAGACAGAGGGACACTTCTAAAGGAACATGCTTTTCCCTTTTCAATGAACAAGGAATAGGATTTGTTATAAACCCAGAAAATCAGGAAATGGGAGACAACAGGAAGAAGGAAAGGTTTTGGAAAATGAATGATCGCACAGGCCAAAACTAAAGTACCTCGGAGAATGAGAGCTTAAAAGATTTTTGCACTCTGGAGCCTGAGCAAAGCTTAGGATGTGGAACCACCAGGACAGCTCTATGGGTGCTTTTGTTGAACCTGCTTATGTGGGAAAAGCTTTGACCTGCATGAGGGGAGCAGTCACATTCCAGACTTCTGGAGCATGTTGCAATTTTTGGACTGTGGAACTCAGGTGACCCAAGGTCTGAGGAGCTTAGTCTCTACCTCATTGGGGTCTTCTGAAGGGGTCTAAAAACCTAGACTTTATCTCATTGGGGACATCGGGGTCCCTGAGACTTCACCAGGGACAAGCAGGGCTGCAGGCAGTGCTTAGCTTTCAGAGCTACTCTGGCCTCATAGAAACGGAGCCAGCAAATAGGAAGAATGCTATGCTTGCTTACTCAACCTCACCAAGAGCTGAGAATTGTTCTGTGGCCACGGCTGTACCCAGGCTGTGGCTGTTAATCACCAGAGGAGCCAGAGCCCGAAAAACATTGTCTAAGATCAGATGTGCGACACCACTGGGGAATCCCAGAACCTCCTCAGGGCGAAGTGATCTCAAATGAGAGAAGGGGGGTTGGGGGTGAGGGGAGGTTTTATATAAAGTATAATGGAGTTTATTTGATTGATCTTTAATCACAGTTAAGGAAGAAATTGTTAGAGGGATTTTAAAATCCTCAGTGACCAAGGACTTAACAGTCCTCTCTGTTGAGTTTCTTTTAGGTTGAATGTGCAAAAACAATTAACTTAAGTTCATTTTAAATTCCTGTTTTTTCTGTACTAAGTCCTTTGTTAAGATGTCCATATTTATGCAAGTTTGTAATTACTTGGCATCTATTAATATAGTTTAAATAACCTGTACCTTTAACTGAATGAAAAGGCAGTAAAATAACCAGAATCAGAACCGAAGTGTTTGACAGTATCCAATTTTGTGGTACCTTCCCCAGGAAAGGAAATGATTCACTTTAAAATGAATAAAAAGTTTGCAATTACGACAGAACCGAGGTGGCTATTTTGTGACATGACTGTGTTGCCCGAGTGGCTTCAGCTGCAAGATGCCAATTTTGATTTGACCAGAAAGCAAGTATCTTCCAACTCCTGAATCCTGAGACTAGTTTCTCACTTTTTTGTAGCTTCAGCAAACAAAAAAGGGGAGCAGACACTCCATAGAAAGCCGTAGTACGTACTTAAACCAGCTAACGAGTCTGACTCAGTGAAACAACTGGTATGTTCTTTGAGAACTAGATGTTTATACTAGGTAGTTGATAAAATTAGTTAACTTCTGGGTCTTTGCCAGTTGCTGAGAACTAAATACCAACATCAGTGCCTGAAGAACTGGGAATGGATTTATGTAGCTACTTTAATTTATGTAGCTACTTTAAATAGGTGTAGTGACCTAAGCTGTTTTCTGAGGACTGCATTTAAGTATGAGTTCTTAATTACTGTTTAGAATCATAAAATTGAACATGATAAATTATATTCCTACTGTATTTTTTAAATGGGACCAGATCTGCTGACAGGAGTTTGTAAGCAAACTACACAAATTCCTTCAACAAAATCTTTAGGGAAGGCCGGGCACGGTGGCTCGTGCTTGTAAGCTTCAGCCTATGAAGCGGCTGGGGCTAGGGATCTCAGTTGGAGTCCCACCTGGGGCCCGTAGTGAGACCTAGTTCCAAAAAATAGCTGGGCGTGGTGGCACGCACCTGTAATCCCAGCTACCTGGGAAGCTGAGGCTGGGGATGGCTTGAGTCCGTGGTGTCCCAGGCAAGGAGAGCCTGCGGTTTCACAGGCAAAAATAGCAAGACCTAGTCTCAATAAAAAAGTAAATAATACCTTCCTGTAAGAGGTGCTCCACCTACAGGTGAAAATAAAAAAGCACCCATTAAAAAATCTTTAGGGATACACCCCAAAGTCAAAGGCAGTGGGACATACCTTCTTAGATCTATTTACAGTAATAGAAAAGTCTTAGTCTCCAGTTAAGATGGTCTGCACACCTAGTAACCTGGCTCAAGTTAAGGGTGGCTGTGTTCAGAATGAGGGTAGTCAATCCCAAGAGACTGCCTCTGAATTTGAATTACGAAACAAATTAGAAGGAGAGAGCTATTTCTGACACCCTAAATCAGATACAAGGAAGCCTTGCTGTGTGTATAATTTGAAAGGTGGCTCAACTCTTAGTCAAGGCTATTTTGTTTTGCTTGGATTAACTTTTAGGGATTGAGTATATACAAAAATGTTTTCCTGAAGGCTTATTTCATACTGAATACTGATTATCTAATGGTTATTAATTGTAATTTAAAATACTGATTATCTAATGGTTATTAATTGTAATTTAATAATCAGTGACCCTTGGTCATTTTAAATACCAACTATTTAGAGGTGTGGTGATAATTAAGTTTCCAGTTGATGGTTAAACTTTTTTATTGTCCTTCTTTTCTATTAGATTTATCTTCAAGCCAGGATGAAGGGAGACTGGGCAAGACTCTTACGCCCCACATTTCAATTTGGTCTTGTGTCTGTATCCATTTATGTGGGTCTTTCTCGAGTTTCTGATTACAAACACCACTGGAGTGATGTGTTGATTGGACTCATCCAAGGAGCTCTGGCTGCGATAGCAGTTGTAAGTATACAGGGCAGCAGCCTACACCTTTATAGTTACTTAATAATTGGGTAAATGACCTAGTGAGAAATATGACCCAGTGAGAAAACTATGCAAAGGCAGAGAACGTGGCTGAATAATTGCTAATGGATAAGGACCCAATGTCATTAAAAGTCATTTTTAGGGTAGCTTAAATGACTATAGCTTATGACAATAGCTTAAAAACTAAAAGTTTGTGAAAGGCATATAAATCTCACTGTATACTTTCATTGTAAAGCCTATAGCTATATAGGGTTTGGTGGAAAAATGTACAGAATGAGTAGCTCTTTCATTAAGTGCTAGCAGACTTTTTTTGCCTAAGACATAACGGAGGAACCCCCAATTTGATTACTGTCTTAATCTGAACCCAGTGTATACATCCTTTTGTTCATATTTCTTGAAAGTTGCTTATTACAATTTCATGTTTTTAAACTTATTTCAATGTATGTATGTGTGTTTGTGTATATATATCATTTTCCTCCATTCTAATTGCATAACTTGTTCTATGCAGACTGTATACGTATCGGATTTCTTCAAGGACAGAAATTCTTTTAGAGAAAGGAAAGCAGAGGATTCTCATACAACCCTGAACGAAACGCCCACATCAGGGAATCACTATGACAGCAGACACCAACCTTGAAGGTAGCAGAGTGCCAAGAAGCTGGCCTACTTTCTGAAGGGGAAAAAAATATTGCAACCAGATGGCGAGAGAGTTATGTTTTCTTCTCGGTGTACAAGCCTTAAGAAATTGCTGCTGCTATACCTCTTGGATGCCCACTTTACCTGTGTATATGTATAGTCACATTTAAAACACAATGGTTATCTAATAGCTTCAAGTTCAATCTAAAAAATTCAAGCCTTTCACTAAAACAGTATCCCACCTGTACATTTTTTATTAAAAAAATGTCACGCTTACGTACAAATGTGTATGTAATATGCTTTCTTGAAATGATTTAAATATAGTACATATTAAAGTAGTTGAAGACAACTTGTCTTAAGATGGGAAAATGAACCAATACTTGTAATTGACTGTAATCAGACAGGTGGTGAACAATCTAAAAGTCCACATTCCTTTAGCTGATTCTATAAGTAGAGACTGGCAGCAAACACAATATCTCTCTTGATTTTGGTGATTCCTAAGAGAAAAGAAAATATGAGTAAGACAAACTTTAAAGGCCACAAAGAAAAAAGTAATTTTCCTCTACCAGGGGTTTTAAACACAATATAGCAATCCCGAAACCTAAAGGAGTTCAAGTTCACAGCCACCTGAGAGGTGGAAAACTCAGAAATGAGATCTCTGCTCTTAAAACGCTCACTCTAAAATACCGCATGTGTGTTGTGTGTGTACGAAACTGTTGAAAACAATCAGAAGACTGAGTTGTCAGTTAACCCCGAAGCACGTATATATCAGTAGATACTGTATTTCCTATTATCACATGAAATTATTTTCAGACTAACACAGGACAAATTTTATTAAGAAGTTTAAGCCTCAAATTAAATAGGTTAGTTTCTAACACTATGGATACATTTCACCAGTTTTTGCAAACCCCTGAGACTAAGTTGTTAAATAGAAATGATAAGGATCGACAGACTTTGATCAGTAGTGTGGCCGCTATTCTTTGATGTCTTACTCGGTCTTTTTGGTCCTTTTCTTGGCTGGCCAGTATGCAGATGGACTGCGACTATTTACAGATCTGCTTATACAGCTCCTCCCTCCTCCCATTCCTCTCTCCCCATCTGCACCATCACCATCACCTTGGTCTAGTCATCCTTTCTTGATCTGGTCTGCTTACACCGTGTTATGACAGACTTGTCTACACCGCAGCAATAAGCATTGTGCTGCCAAACTCAAGTCAGCACAACTCCATTCATGTGAGGAAAAAGCCTAGAGCTGGAGGCTACATGTTCCTTTCACGCTTTTACCCCTATTTTTCTATTCACTGTTCACTCCGCCCCAGCAATGCTGGCCTCTTCTACTGCTCAAGTATGTAAGCATATATGGAGGGCTTTAAATGACAGCTTTGCTTGGGAATGCTCAGGCCAGCTCAGCCCCCAGTTCCCTACTGTCAAGTCTTTTTATGTAGACTTATCGGTACTTTATACCTTATTGTCCATCACCCAGTACTAGAATATAAGCTCCACAAAGACAGGGATTGTATCACTTTGTTCACTGCTGTATCCACAGGCATAATAGTAAGTATAAAATAAATATCTGTAACAAATATTAAAGTTTCAAAGCTGTTCCCCACACATTCTAAAGTTTCATTTAAATCCTACTAATTGGTCTTCCATGGCAATCCAGTAAAAAACATCCGAAAATGTCCTGGGTTGGGATCAAAGGCTCAAGACTTAGATTTGTCTAAATCCTTAGACAGCCAACAGACTGAATACTGACCTTCTGCAAATTTATTTTCCAGTTCAGTGTTTCCAATGGCTTTTGCTGCTTGACACATCTGTCTAAGCAGCTCTTCCAGACGCCTCATACAACGAATTATGCTGCCTGGACAGAAAAGGAAACAAATCACTTGAAAAGTAACAATCAGGAACAAAACTGAATTTCTGCTAAGTGAAAAAGCAGAACATGGGTGACTGATAATTTAGAGACTTCAAATACAAAGCAAACCAGGTAGACAACATGACTGGCTGCCTGCTAAGCACTAGGAAGGCCACCAAAATAAAAAAAGCTAATCCCCATCCTAGATCAATGATAGCCATGGGTTTACTATAACTGCTGACTGATTTCACAGAGGAACAAGTAGAGAAAATGCCATGGAAGAGAAGCGAGAGCAACTTTGAATGCCTCCAAAGATGATTGCAGAAACGAGGTCTAGGAGAATAAGGACAAGAAAAGAGTACTGAGGTCATGCAGAGAAGCCTGACAAATTGCAGCTCTTCAGAGACCCTGTGTGTAGCCCAGTAAGAAAGCTAGCATGAAGAGAATGAAATTTGGGAAGGAACAGGATCAATTTGTCATTTCAAAGGTACAGTCCTTCAGCTGTAATGAAAGATGAAATGCATCACCGGTAACAAAATGGAAGTTGTTCAAGGGCATTCATTATGTGTAGTAAAAGCCAAGTACAATGACAAGTACTGGACATGGACATTTGCAACAAGGCAAAATATTCAAACACTAGCAGACACTAATAAAAATTGCAGACAAATTTCCAAGATGAAAATGAGGAGGGAGATAG
>PVHY01003679.1:0-104252 GCA_004024945.1 Uropsilus gracilis | reverse complement strand
CAAAAATTAATTCAAAATGGATAAAAGACTTAGATATCAAACCTGAAACCATAACATACATAGAGGAAAACTTGGGCAAAACCCTCCATGAAATACAATTCAGAAACCCCTTCCTGGAATCATCTGCAGAAGGCAAAAAATTGAAGGAAAACATAAACAGATGGGACTTCATCAAACTAAAAAGCTTCTGTACTACAAAAGAGACAACAGAAAAAACTAAAAAAAAGACCAACTAAATGGGAAAAATTTTTCGCCTTTCACAGGAGTGATAAGGGATTAATAACTCAGACCTACAAGGAACTCAACAACTAAACAAAAACAAGATGCCCAATAAAAAAATGGGGAGAAGAACTAAAAAGACACTTCTCCAAAGAGGAAATACAAATGGCCAGCAGGCACATGAAAAATTGCTCAATATCACTAGCAATCAGAGAAATGCAAATCAAAACCACAATGAGATACCACCTTACACCAGTAAGAATGGCACACATCAAAAAAACAGGCAACAACAAGTGCTGGCGTGGCTGTGGAGAGAAAGGAACACTCCTACACTGCTGGTGGGAATGTAAACTTGTCCAGCCACTATGGAAAGCAGTATGGAGGACCCTCAAACTCATGAAAATGGAATTACCATTTGACCCAGCAGTCGCACTTCTGGGAATCTACCCAAAGGAGACCTCAATGTGGGTACAAAAGGACACCTGTGCTCAGATGTTTATTGCAGCACTATTTATAATTGCAAGAACATGAAAACAACCCAAATGCCCAGAACAGATGAGTGGTTGAAAAAGATGTGGTATATATACACAATGGAGTATTACTCATCAATTAAAAATGACAAATTTGATGAATTTATAGACACCTGGATGTACCTAGAAGAAATTATTCTAGCAGAAACAAGCCAGATAGAAAGGGACAGAAACCAAATGGTTTCACTAATATATGGTCAACCAAATGAAACCACACAAGGGGAGAGAGGGGACCAGCTGGAGCAGGCGGGGAGGGGAGGTGATGGTGTTGGGTGACCCCCAGGGACTGAAATGATGTAAAATAATAATAATAAAGCAGATATTGGATAAAAAAATATTAAGTTTCCTGGGGTCAACATAAAGCTAAACTAAGATGCTAACCATTTTTAAAGGTGCAAAAAAATAAGTTTTTTCCTAATTTTAATAAGTAGTATTTGAAAACTGTATATTTACAAACTCCAAGTCCCAAATCATTTTGCAAGATCTTCACTAAAGTTAGTCACTATGATTTCAATTGTGTACTGAAACTTGATCACTAATGGTCATAAAAAGGGATCCCCATGCATGAAAATCAATATGCTACTTTCACAAGGTCTATGTTTTAGATGTCTTTCATTCATAACAATAAACTTATAAAGAATGCAAGAGCAAGATTAGTGAGTTGCCTTCTCAGTCAATAGTAACTATTATCCCAGAAGTCACTATTACTGCTGTGCACTATTTGTATGTTAGCAGGCTTATTTTGTATATTTTTATTATGTAAAAGCAATTAAAAAATTTTGTTGCTAAAGTTATTTTTTAAGATTTTGAACTTTTTAAGTTGTATTTTATTTTGTAGTTATAAATAATTATTAAGATATTAAAAATTAATTTTTTTAGTTTAGAGAAATGCTGTTGGAAGGTATGTATTTTTAAGTATATTTTGATTTTGATGCGAATTATATGATAAATGAAATAAGCAGATATGATGATAATGACTAGTTTAAACTCTAAGATTTTAGTGCTATATTTTTTAAAAAGTTATTAAAATTTTTAAGATTTTGTAGAAATTAGAATTTTATTGTTATATTTTTAAAAATTACCTTTTTGCTTTTAAAACTTTTAAGATTTTTTACTGTTGTTTTATATAATTATGTTATTTAAAATAAAATGATTATAGATAGAAAATATTACTTTTATGCTTTTAAAACTTTTAGAGTTTTTTTTAATTATTACTGTTGTTTTGTATAATTATATTAAAGCTGATTAATTGAAAAAATAAAATGATTACATTTATAAAACAATTTTTATAACTTTTTAAAGAATTAACATTTTAAGTTAAATATATTTAAAGAACTTTTCACAAAGCTTACTTTTACAGTAATTGAAGAATTTTTGAATTAATAATATATGGTTGATTTCAGTTTTTACTGTGGGGCTTGAATGCATAACTCTAAGATTAAGAAGTTTATGCTTTAATAATTGAGCTAGTTAGGCAGCTTATTATTGTTTAAAAGATAGACTTTAAATATATTTTTGTGCTGATTTTAACTCTTATGTAGTTATTATTTAAGTTAATACTGTAGTTATAAATTTTTTGGGGTTGGATTATTAACAGAAGGCACACTGATTTACTAAAATAACCTACTAAAACTGCACTGGCGTCGCTGGCTTTCTTAATCACAGATAGCGACCACCTGCCTATACTCCCCCTTCCTCAATTACTTTTAAACTTTAAAATGTTAATTATCTTTCAAGTTTGTTTGTCTTCTTTAAAATTCAACAGGCCCTAGCCCTGTGTCCCTGTATATACCTCTTTCTTTTGTTAATAAAGTTGTCTCATGGTTCATACTTCCATTTAACCCCTAGCTGTAGCTTAACAATCTCTTCTAGTCAATCGATTTCTCGTACTTTGCGTCTGGCAGCCAACACATTACAAGAAGTTATTTATATATAACAAACAAAAGAAGACAGATGTAAAATATTTTGGCAAAGACTTAAAAAATCCAGCATAATCTTCTCAATATGTTTCTTTGTCTCATCATTTTTGCTTCCAAATAAAAATGTGAAACTACAATTTCAAGATTTTCAGAAACATTAGAAAGTCCCTTTGCTTTCATTTTTTTCTCCCAACTTGTACCTAGAACAAAAGCCAAAATTCGTACTGTTTCATAGCTATTCTGTACATGGCCACCCCAGCTTGTACCATCTCATCTCCGATACAGAGACATGTTTATGGTTCAAGTGGTGACAATCTGGGAAGAGCCCCTCTCTGAAAGGTCCCCAACACCTACTTCTCCCTCCATTACCCATTACCCTGTTTCTTTCTTTTTTTATATGCGTATTTATATTTATATTACCTTATTGTATTATTGTGTACCCTGGGGTTTTCCCACTTCCCTAGCACCTGTTAACCATCCTGATCTTTTGTATTCTTCACATCCCCCCCCCATCTTCTTCCCCCTCCTTCTTTCTCTTTTCACTGTTATTATGGAAGACTAGGACACGTTAAAGGATGATAAACCTCATTTCTTTATTAGTATTCAGCCGTTTTTCTTAATTTGGTTCTCTCTGGTTGCCAGCCTGTAAATCTCCAGAGTCTGTCATGGTGGATCTTGACACCGCTCACCAGTTTTTCATTGTTGTTATGGAAGAATGGGTGTTCAGAAATGCAGACCCCACTCCGGACTGAGTTGTCCTGAGTGGACTTCTCCAACCTTCAGAGCCAGCTCCTAGTCAGATTGCATGGGTGGGGTGGTGGTCATACTGTTAGTTCTGCTCCTTTCTTCATCCTTCATTGTTCTCTCATAATCTCTTTAACCCAGTTTGCTTCTCTGTAAATAACCTTGTTTAAACATGTTTTGCTCAGCTTTCAAATGGCTTCAGCCCTTGGAGGTCCTTATAGGGGATCAAGGGTTGGGTACAAGGGTTGGGTGAGTCCTATGCCACTCAAGGTCTTCAGGCCCAGGGGTCTCTGGCTAGGGGATTTGGCCTCTGCCTTGACATGGGCCAGGGATGGGGGATGGACACCTTTGCCAGGATGCAGGCTCTGGGTTAGATGGGGAAGAGGGAGGGGGAGGGAGTCCCCCGTTTCAGTTTATTCCCACCTCAATCAGACCTGCACTAAGAATGAAAACAAACAAACAAACAAACAAGCCAGTATCTCCAACTGCAAATACAATGGAGAGGAAAGAACATAATAATAATCCTGGATACACTCACCACCTGGTTAGGATAAACAGTGTATTGGGAACCACTGAGACAAAAATGTGAGACCAGTGATTGTGGTGACCTGTCACAGATTTCTATCTGCATCATCTCTGGGACTGGACAACCAAACCCCGGTCCAGAATTTTGTGCTATGTGAGTGAGGCTCCATCCGTTACCAGTCAATGGGGGAAGAAAGGCACGAAGATGTGTCTGTGGCCCCATGGAAGTTCTGCTAATACAAGAGAGGAAAGGAGCTGGACCAACCACCTGGGGAAGTCTATCCCCATCAGAGAATGCCTCTACTGCCAGTGGCTGGGAATGGGACTCCAACCCAAGATACCAGAACTACATGGCACAGAAGCAGCACCACATGACAGATGCTAGAAGCCTGAAGAACCACACCATGCACCCGACCTACAAGAGGTTCCTGATGTGCTCTGCCTGACTACTTGCCTCAGTTTCTCTTGGAGATCCAAGCAACCTGGTTTGTTGTGATCCAGAGGTATAAGTCCACACCTAGCAAAACAAGAACATTGGTCCAGAAAAAGAAAAGACCAGTGACCAAACATGGACCAATGGCTTGTAGTGCATGGAGTTGGAGGACCAGAGGGGGGAAGGGGGAAAAGGGGTGAAGGACAAGGGGGTAGAAGTACAGTATGGAAGGAAGGGCCATGTCTAAGGGGAAAAATGACCATACAAACATGACCAATATTGTATGAAAATTATGAAATTTAAATTTAAAAAATATCACTTTTTTTTTTGGTTTTGTTTCAAACACTTTAGAATGTGTTGGTTCTTCATGTGAACACAGGGTCTGGAGAAGGGGAGACAATGTCCTCCTCCTTAGGATGCTCCACAATCAATAAAGGAGCCTGGAGACTGGAACCAGACACCTCCTGTATAGGAGGTTCCTGGTGCTCTTGGCCTGACTTCCCACCTTAGTTGTTCCTGAAGATTGAAGCAGACTGGTTCAATCCTGGTTGTGATCCAGGAATGAAAATCCTCACCTAGGAAAAAGGCATTGTTCCAGAGAAGGCAAAGACCAATGGGCCAAGCATTGACCAATGACTTGCAATATAAGGAGTTGGAATGACCTGAGGGGGGAAAGGGGAAAAGGAGAGTAGCATGGGGGTATAGGGGTGTAATATAGAAGGGAGGGCCATACCTAAAGGGAACAATAACTATAAAAATATGACCAATATTGTATGAAAATTAGAAAATAACATGATAAATAAAAGAATGTTCTTTCCCAAGTGAACCAAGATCAAGACACTAATAAAATTCAGTGGGACCCAAACATCTCAAATACCATGCTAGACAAGGTACTAAAAACTTCAGTTATTTTAAAGAGGACCAAACAATTTATCATTGACAGTGTAATTTTTGATCTTGCTTTCCAATAGAGAATTTCCCTTAAATCCATCTTTCTTTATATAGATTGCATTTGACAAGCAGTTTTTTTTTAAAGAAATGGTTACAAGTTAAAAAAAACAAGTATGCAAAAAGAAAAAGAGAATTCTTGCATTTCTCTAATTATTATGTAGATTAATATTTTTCAGTAGTATTTTGAAGGAAATATCTATAAACATTTCAGGATTGCCAATTATAGATGTTATTCTAATTTCCTTAAGCTTTTTACTTTTGAGATACAATATTTAGATAATAAATATGGCTTTATTTTCCTTAATTGAGTGCTGTTTACATAGCAGACACATTTTTTTAAATTTAATTTAGATGAAATGATTTATTTAAGATGCAGAGGTTTTCATGTAAATATACTTAAAAAATAAAAAATACTTAATTGCTACAGTGTATGAATGTTATTATATTATATTTACACACATACACACATATATGTGTGTGTGTGTGTTTCTGGTTCTACAGGTACCTAAAATACCTTTTAATAGAAATACCTTATTTTTATATGTTACAATAGCCTTAAAAATAGAAATATGACTGTTAAAAATACAGTTTTTCACTGGGTGACCTTGATTGTGTCATTTATCTTATTTTACTGTGCCTCAATCTTTCATCTTAAATGAAATGTCATGCATTTCATATTTGCTACACTAAATCATAGTATCAATTTTTAACTATTTTGAAATGGTGGTAGATTTACAGAAAGCTGCAAATATAGTACAGATGGATCCTGGATACCCTTGACAAAGTTTCCCCAAATGGTTACATTTTGCATTCCATTATGTCCTCAGAGCAGGGAATCTTATTTTGCTAGAGTGTGCTGTCAGTGTGTGTCATTTGTGCATCACTAACCCTCATGTGAAGCCCTGAGCTGCCACCACAGGATAAGATTTAGAAGTATCCCATCATCACAAAAAGTCTTTCTTGTGTTACCATTTATATCATACCCTCTCTTGTCACTGTGCACTCCCCAACTCCCAACTAACATTTTGCAGTGTAAAAAAAAATTTTTGTTTCTCTAACTTTGTCATTTTCACAATGTCATTTAAGTGAAATTATGCAGTTTATGGTGTCTTAAGATTGATTTTTTTTCATTCAGCATAATGCCCTATGGATGCATCCAAGTTAACACCTACTAGTATTCTCTTTTATTTTGGTCTAGTCCATGGTCACAGGTACCAATGCTCAATTAACATTGTCCCTGAGAGGGGTTCAACTTTGTTGTTTCTAAATAGATAAACTGCTGATAACATTCCTGTACAGATTTTGTGCAAACATGATCTTCCAGTTTAGTTGGGTTGTATAAGTACATAATTATTTAAATTGTTTTCAAAATATTTACTTAAATAACTGTATCTTTTTATATTCCAGCCAGCAATGCATGAGAGGCCAGTATCCCTACATCATCACCAACATTTAGTGTTGTCACTGTTTTTATTTAGTTGTTTGAATTGGTTTGTACTGACACTTCATCGTATTTTAATTTGCACATCACTTAATTTGTATATCATTTAATTTGTATGTTACTGCACTGCATATCTCATGGTAGTTTTTCAAACTACCAATTTGCTTATTGTTAGTAACTTTTAGTATGTTTTAATCTGTCATCCATGTAACTTGTTGACATCAATTTATGAATAATCTTGTGTATAGCGATAAAATTGCTGAGATTTTGTTAGGAATTGTATTAGGAATTAATATCGACTTGAGTACATTAGCATTTTTATTATGGACTCCTGGTCTTATTTACTATCCTAATAATTACAGGTGCAAAATTTGAAAATGCACTTATCTCTTCATTTTCAAGAGCCATTTGACCTTACTCTGACTTCTACTGACTTCTAGTGTCTCCTAAATTGTCACTGTAATAACCAAATGAATATAGAAGCAGGAAGAGAGCCTTAAATCATAGAAAATTCCAAAGACTAGAAATCTAGACAAGTTGTGTAGGTGATAGTTTAGTGAAGACAAAATTGTCAAACCCAGTCTGAGGTGCCTATAAAACTACAGTCTTTGTGGGCAAGAATGTTGTTATACAGGCTACAGTCTGCTGTTTCTGCTGTGTGTTACTGATTAATACCAACACTTCTGATACCATTAGAAAATCTGAGACAGATATATAACTAGTGAAAAAAGCTAGTAAAGATATCAACAATAAAACACCTCTTGGCAAAGAACTTGCTCCTAGTTACTTCTACAAAACATTTGAAAAAATAATATTGATTCTAAACTTTTTCAAAATTGAAAATGAAGGAACACTTTCTAATTCTTAGGCAAGCATAGCCTTAATTTCAAAGTCAAACAAAGGTATAAATAAAAAATATAGACCAATATACTTCAAGACTTTGATGCACAATAGGAGCAAATGGAACTCAGCAGTATTCTAAAGGAATCACAAAACTGAGCCAATGGGATTACTCCTGGGAAGTTGGGCTGTTTCAATATTTGAAAGCCAAGCAGTGCAATGCACTACACTATAGAATGGAGGATGAAATGTATAACGAAGGATGAAAAGCACATGATCATTACAATCGATGCAGAAAAAAAGCATTTGACAAACTATTCACACCCTTCCATGATAAAAGTTCCATGCAAACTAGAAATAAGAGGAAACAACCTTAACATAATATAAACTGTATGTGAAAAACCCACAGCACACATTATCTGTGGTGTAAGACTGAAAGCTTTTCTTTTTAAATCAGTAACATGGCCAACAATTACCAGTTTTAGTTAATAGATTACTGAAAATCTTATAGCAATTAGAAAAGAAAAAGAAATATGGGACCACCACTTTGCAAAGGAAGCAGTAAAATTATCTTACAAACTCAACACCAAATTCAGTTTCATGAATAATCTGGAAAGGAAATTGCACAGTTACATTAAAATAGTATCAAGAAGAATAATATATAAAGGATTTACTCAACCAAGGAAATGAAAGACTTGCACAGTGGAAACTATTAAACTTGGATAAAAGAAATTTAAAAAGACACAAATTAATGGAAACACATCCAATGTTCATTTGACTGTGAATGGAAAAGTTTATTTCTAGATTTCATTCTACTTCATCGATCTATACATCATTGAAGAAAGGGAGGTGTGTTTAACAAATAGAAAAAACTGAATAACCAGAAGAATGAATTATACCTTTGTTTTAGAGCGTGCAAAATTTAACTCAAAATGTATCAAAAATTGAAATGTAAGAATAAAGCAACTATTACATTCAACACACAGAATAAACTTTATCACATTGGGTTTGATAATGATTTTTTTTAAGATGTGGCACCAAAGGGACAGAAAAAAAGGAAAGAATACATGACTTAGATTATGTGACAATTTTGTAAAATGTTGCATCAAAACACAGTATGGATAAACAAACAGCCCCTGCCCCCAGAATGGGAAGAAATATTTGCAAGTCATAAATCTGACAGGGGGTTAATACACAGAATATACAGAAAACTATTTTTTAAAAAAGACCCACTTTAGAATGAGACTTATATAAAAATTTCCCTGAAGATGTACGAATAATCAATAAGCACATAAAATATTTTATTGATCACTAGGGAAATACAAATCAAGATTATAATAACCTCACACTAATCTGTATGATTTCTCTTGAGAAAAAAAAAAAGAAAAAACTGTCAGTACAAATGTAGAGAAGTTGTAACCCTGGTATGCTGTTGGTTGCAATTGTACAACTTCTGTGAAAACACAATAGAGGCTCCCCCTAAATTTAGAAATGGAATTACCATGGGATCCAGCAATTCCATTTCTGGATATATTATCAAAATACTTGAAAGCAGAATCTCAAGGAAATATTTGTGCAGCCATGCTCAGAGTTACATATCCATAATAGCTAAAATATGAAAGCCATCCTGATGTCCATTGGTAGATGAAGGGATAAGCAAGATGTAGTATATATGTACCACTGCCTGGTATTCAGTCATGAAAGGCAAGGGCTGTGAGATGGGTGAATATTGATGACCTTATGCTTAGTGGCATAAGCCAATTGCCAAAAGACCAACCCTGTATAATTTCACTTATAAAAGGTACTTGAAACCTTTTATCCTAAAGACAGAAGGAAGAATCTAAATCCTAAATCCTAAAGACAGAAGGAAGAATACTTGTTGCCTAGGATTCAGGGGAGGGAAGAAAGGGGGAGAGAGGGATTTTTTTATGTGGATAGAGTGTAGCAGTTTTACAGGATGAAGTGAGATGGAGAAGATGGTGATGATGGCCCTAGGTCATGCTCAAAATATTCATACAACTATACATGTTGGTTATAGATGATTAAGAAGATAAATTTTATTATATTTGCATTTTAACACACACACAGAGGCAAACACTTGAAAGGAAATAAGGATGAGAATGCTCATGCAGAAAAAAAAGATCAAATAATCAGAGAGGGAGCTTGAAAATGGAAAATACAATTATCAAAATATAAAAGTGAGTTGAAATAATGAAAAACCAATAACCACCAAAGAAAATGGGATTAGTAATACAGAGATCAGAACAAGTATTTTCTAAAAACTAATTGAATGTAAACAATAACATAAAAGATATGTAATATTGATTTTCAAGTTCAATTTGCATGTCATATGAATTACACAACGAGGTCATGGAAGCAAAATTCAAGGAAATGAAAGTAGGCAGCTAAAAAATATGAAATGAAAAATGACCTGAATTTTGAGATGCAAATGATTCATCAAGTACCTGGGTAAGAATAATGCTAAAGACAATCCTCTTTAGAGATTTGATTGTTCTTCTTTCTTCACATTCAAGTAAAAGAGGTATAACCCACACCTATTCAGAAAACTTCACATTCAGCCACAGTGCTGGAACATGGACCTCACTTTCAGCATCTTTCATTCCTTTACAGATTACGAGATGCGCATGTACCCTACCTCCACATGCCTGTGCTTTCAGGGAAGATAAGGCAAAGGAGGCGATGTTGACTCAGTTGGTCTGAACATGTTTCCATGAATCTCCAGAGCCAGGTGAATTAGAGTCGGTCTATGGAGTGGCTCCCACACAAGTTGTAGTGCTAGATGTAGAGATAAGATCCTCCAGGGAGCAGGTGGAGACTCAGTCTTGTAAGGGAAGTTGAGGAGAAGTTATGGGAGGTGCCCCACTTTGGGACCGCAATTAGCTTCCTGAGACTGGCTGACTGGGAGCCCAGGCCTCAGGGGTACAGCAGCTATCAGTAGTTGGGTTCTAAGGGATGAAGTGGGGAGCTCAGTGCATTATCTGCTTTACTCG
This sequence comes from Uropsilus gracilis, assembly GCA_004024945.1. Lineage (NCBI taxonomy): Eukaryota > Metazoa > Chordata > Mammalia > Eulipotyphla > Talpidae > Uropsilus > Uropsilus gracilis. Next base: position 93,639 of record PVHY01003679.1, on the reverse strand, counting down.
CTGGGTCTGTGCTGAGCCTTATGGTAACAGCAAGAAGTTCTGTGCTGATTCAAACACTGCCATTGGTGTTCTGTCATGGCAGGCTACCGGCAAACACCAGCCCTGCTGACAAATGCTAGTCCTGCTGACTTACAGAGCTGATAGTAAGGAAGCCAGTTGCTCAGGTGTCAGAAGTGAAAGTCAGTTTGTTGGATGTTCAATTCACACTCTTTGCTTATTAGTGAGAATCTGGGAGTTTGGGTTCCCTCCTAACTGTGATGTTGTTAGCAGGGTAGGCTGATTGTGAGAGTCTGACTCAGTTTCCCTCTTGTTTTGATATGGAACTTAACTATCAGATGCATAGATGTCTCTCAAACAGCTTCTAGAATTTTCTGTCAAGGAGTTGGTCTTCATACAGTTATTGGCTGTTGCCTTTATGAGAGGAGGAAAAGTCAGCAGCCTCCAATTCCTTTGTCTTGCTGATGTCATTCTCAAAATTTTATCTCCAAACACTTTCCATTGATTAAATGAGCTCACCCATACTGTGTAGGGTAGTCTGCTTTACTGGAAGTCTACTGACTTATCAGATAATCACATCTAAATAATGCCTTCACAACACCCATTGGAGTTGGATCCAACAACTGAGATGATAGCTTAACTGAATTGACATGCACATCTTCAATGAAACATGGGCCAGTTAGTAGATCTACTAGTAGTAGATATTGTTATTTCTAATATTGATGGCATTTCTGTTGAAAAATAACAGAACATTCTGTTAAAGGCATAAGTGATCAGATCAGGACACACACACATATGCCACATTTCTATGAAAATGAAAAAGTTAAAAGAAAGTGAACCCAGGCAGCAACAGCCATGTGACATTTGTGAAGCTATCTTATTACTAACAACAGGCCACTAACTGTGAGCCAGCTATCAGCACACCTGGGGAGGGAGCGGTACTGGAACACAGCAAAATTGAACATGAATTTTGAGAAAAGCAAGTAATTGAAATGTCAATTCCTTTAACTCCAAATTTATCAATAGCTAAGAAGTAATAGGTTTTTTTGCCTTTATTCATTTGAGTAGCATGCCTATTTACAAGCATTAAAACTCGAGTTACACGTGGGTAGGATAAGTGAGTTTTCAGGGCTTTTACTCTTCCACCATTAGCTTCTATTACCAGAACTTGTGGTATTGTGCATTCCTGGCAATTATGTGCTTGCCCCTCAGAGCATTTGCATGTGTGGGTGGGCAGGGAGGAGCTGGGAGGAAAGGATAAAAGGGTTATTTTCTCATTGCCAGGTGAAAGCATATGAGAGAGAGAGAGGTAAAGATAAAGAGAGCGAGAAGAGAGAATGAGTGAATATTCCTGGGGGGTGCACTTGCCTCCCAACCCACCCTGACCCTATATCCTTCCTGGTATGTCTGTGAACTGCTAGAGCCAATAAAGAACCTACCCAGATTGGAGAACTTGTACTACAATGTGGTAAAGAGCAAGCTGAGCTATTTTATAGTATTCACCAGTTACAATGAATTACAACCTGGAACACCTCTTCAATAAATGGTGCTGAGAAAACTGGGCCAAGACATGCAAAAAATGAACCAGACAACTCCCTCACATCATGTATAAAAACCACTCAAAATGGATAAAAGACCTGGATGTAAGACCAAAAACCATAATATACACAAAGGAAAACCTGGACAAAACCCTCCATGAGCTACAATTCAGAAATACATTTCTGGACACATCTATAACAGGTAAAAAAATGAAGGAAAACATAAACAGATGTGGCTACATAAAACTAAAAAGCTTCTGTACAGCAAAAGAGACAACAGAAAAAACAAAAGGAAACCCAAATGAGTGGGAAAAAATTTTTGCCCTCCAAACAAGTGATAGGGGTCTGATAACAAAAACACTCAAAGAACTCACACAACTTAAGCAAAATAAAGAAAAAAAATGAGTTAAAAATTGGGGATCATATCATCTGCATATAATGAGAACTTCAGTTCTTCTTTCCCTATTTGTACTCTGTTTATGTCTTCTCTTGTCTTAATGCCCTTGCTAGAACTTCCAGTACAATGTTGAAAAGTAGTGGAGAGAGTGGGCATCCTTGCCTAGTTCCAGATCTTAATTGGAATGATTTTAGTTTTTTTCCCATTTGAGATGATGTTTCCTGTAGGTTTGTCATAGATGGCTTTTATTATGTTGAGGTATGTTCCTTTTATCCCCAAGTGTTCAAGAGCTTTTATCATAAATGGGTGTCGAACTTTATCAAATGCTTTCTCTACATCTATTGATATGACCAGATGGTTTTTGGTTTTTGGTTTTTTCCTTGTTGACATAGTGGATTATATTAATTGATTTTTGAGTGTTGAACCATCCCTGTGCCCCTGGGATAAATCCCACTTGGTCATGGTGAATAATGCTTTTTATATATTGTTGAATTTGATTTGCCAAGATTTTATTTAAAATTTTTGCATCCATGTTCATTAGGGAAATTGGTCTATAGTTTTCTTTCTTCATGCTGTCTTTATTTGGTTTTGGTATGAGAGTGATGCTTGCTTCATAGAATGTTTTTGGCAGTTTTCCTTCTTTCTCAAATTTTTGGAAAAGCTTTAGTAGTGCAGGCAGTATTACCTCTTTGAATGTCTGGTAGAATTCATTTGTGAAGCCATCTGGTCCTGGGCTTTTGTTTTTAGATAGAGTTTTGATGACTGCTTCAGTTTCACTGGTAGTGATTCTTTATATAGAGAATAAAAAAAAATCCACAGAAAAACTTCTTGAAACAATAAGCTAGTTCAGTAAAGTAGCTGGTTACAAAATCAACACACAGAAGACAGAAGCTTTCCTATATACAAAAAGTCAAACAGAAGAAGAAGAAATAAAAAAAAATAAAAAACATCACATTTACCATCACATTGAAAATAATAAAATACTGGGGATAAGCCTAACAAAACACATGAAAGATCTATACAAAGAAAACTTCAAAATGCTGCTAAAAGAGATAGAAGACATAAGGAAATGGAAAGACATTCCCTGCTCATGGATTGGAAGAATTAACATCATCAAAATGGCCATCCTACCAAAAGCAACCTACACATTCAATGCAATCCCTATAAAAATTCCAACAACATTCTTCAAAGAAATAGAACGAAAATTACAGAAATTCATATGGAATAACAAAAGACCTCAATTATCAAAAAATCTCCTGACCAGAAAAAGAGAACGGAGGAATTACTATTCCAGACTTCAAACTATACTACAAAGCCATAGTAATTAAAACAGCTTGGTATTGGTATAAAACAGATAATCACACCAATGGAACAAACTGAATCCCCTGAAATAAATTCACACATATATAGTCAACTAATCTTTGACAAAGGAGTGAAAAACTTACATTGGAACGGGGCAGCCTCTTCAATAACTGGTGTTGGGAAAACTGGACCAAGACATGCAAAAAATGAACCAAGATATCTCCCTCACACTATGTACAAAAACCAACTCAAAATGGATAAAAGATTTTGATGTAAGACCTGAAACCATAAAATACATAGACGGAAACCTGGGCAAAACCCTTCATGAGTTACAATTCAGAAATTCATTTTTGGCCACATCCATAGATGTCAAAATAATGTGGAAAACAAACAGCTGGGAATTCATCAAACTAAACAGCTTCTGTACAGCAAAAGAGACAATAGAAAAAACAAAAAGAATCCCAACAGAGTGGGAAAAAATTTTGGCCCTCCAAACAAGTGATAAGGGTCTGATAAGATACACAAGGAACTCACACAACTTAGCAACAACAACAACAAAAAAGAAGCAAAAAACCCAGTTAAAAAATGGGGAGAACTAAAAGACATTTCTCCAAAGAGGAAATCCAAATGGCCAACAGGCACATGAAAAACTGTTCAACATCATTAGCAGTAAGGGAAATGCAAACCAAAACCACAATGAGATACCACCTTACATCAGTAAGAATGGCCCACATCCAAAAAAACAGACAGCAAGTGTTGGCGTGGATGTGGAGAGAAGCGAACACTTTTACACTGTTGGTGGGAATGTAAACTGGTCCAGCCACTATGGAAAGCATTGTAAAGAGCCTTCGAACTAATGAAAATGGAACTACCATTTGACCCAACAATCACTGTTCTGGGAATCTACCCAAAGGAGACCTCAATGTGGATACAAAGGCACATCTGTCCTCAGATGTTTATTGCAGCATTATTTGTAATTGCAAGGACCTGGAAACAACCCAAATGTCCCAAGACAGATGACTGGATAAAAAAGATGTGGTGTATATTTACACAATGGAATATTACACACCAATGAAAATTGACAAATTTAATGATTTTTTTGTAAGATGGATGTACCTAGAAGAAATCATATTGGCAGAAACAAGCCAGAAGAAAAAAGAAACCAGCTGGTTTTACTAATACATGGACAACCAAACGAAAGTTCACAAATGCAGGAGGGGACCAGCTGGATTGGCCAGAGAGGCGAGGTGGTGGGTGACCCCCAAGGATCACAGTGATGTGAAATACATATGTATGTAAATAAATTATTAAGTAAGTGAGATGATCCAGTATTTCTTTTTTTTCTTTCTGGCTTATTTCTACAATCACGATTCCTTCTAGATTCATCCATGTTTTCACAAATGCATAAAATTTTTCAGTTTTGATTGCTGAATAACATTCCATTGTGTAATTATACCAAAATGTTTTGGTCCATTCATCTGTTTGGGAACATTTGGGTTCTTTCTATATCCTGACTATTGATTTGAATTTGGAGTCGTCATCTATGGAATCATGAAATGCCGGTTTCTTTGCACATTGAATAGTCTATGTAGATATTTACTCCTTTGGCCTAAAAGAACAATAAAATGTGCTTTTGGTACAAAAGTTACAAGGATTATTTAAACTTGAAAATGTTTTATATATGTTGAATTCCGTACCAAATTCCAGCCTACCTTTCCAAATTTTCTAGTTTTTACAGATATATTTTTTATTGATTACATATAATGTATATTTATTTTTACCCAAAGTTCTCCCACCATCATGTCACAAACTTCCATCCATCTTAACAACTTTCTAGGTTACACATTCAATGACTATATTTTTATGATTTATGGCAAGGAAGAATCATTGATATTTTCTGATTTTAGTAGCAAAGATAAAGTTACTTTTATGGAAGCATTGGTAATAGATTATAGCAGTTATGTTCTACACCAGTGACACATAACTACCAATATAGCCCTAAATTAGAAATTTAAATTTTGCAAGTAATATTTGAAACTGGAGTTGTGTGTATGCCAGGTCAAGCTGTGATTGAAAGTGAGCTAAAGTGATTGAAACTTAATTTTTAAGTAGTCAAACTTCACAGACGAGTTCAATCTCAATAATTGATTTTATGATTTTGAATGGAGAGAAAAACATCAGTCTCCATTTCCTAGAAGGTTCTCTAGTCTTTCTTGATTACATATTTCAAATTTTGTATAATTTTAAAGAGAAAATGCATTTCGGAAATTTGAAATACTTAGCATTTTTGATAGGTCACTAATTGTGTGTAATATTCATTTATATCAATTATTCACCAATGAATGGTGTCCTTGTTACAACACCATTGACCTTTAAGTAAGTAGAAATTCTCTTAAGTTGGTATTTATGTCTTTACTTTCACCAATAGCTTGTCACAACATAATTTCTTCTGACATTTTCATGAAATTATTATCTTCCAGTCAAGGGCACAATATCTTTATGATTAGATGTCATCCTAATTGATTTCTTTTTATGAAATCCTTGTGAAAAAGAGAGACCTTTTAAACTCTGTCCTTTCCTGAAGGGAGAAGGACTGAAACTTCTTTGTTTTTTGCTCATCGATTTATTCATTACTTTGTGAAGAGACAATGAACATGAAACTTGAATTTTTCTATAAAAATTTTCTGTAGGTATGACTCCAAAATGCCTAAATCCATACAATTACTCATAGGTTTATAATTTCATACGGTCATGAAAGGGTCTAGCAGCGGGAGTAAATGTCATCTTCAGGGACTTAGCTGCTATTTGTGTAACAAGGTGGCTCCTGTGAAACAGGATCCCTTGGACAGTGGTATTGATCTCCCTGGATGAGCAAACCTATGGTCCACTGGCTGGAAGACTGATGTGTTAGATGCTACCTGGAAAACAGGGAATTAGAAATCCTCCATTCATGTAGCTACTCCTGGTTTATCTGAAAATCAAATCAGCCACTACTGTCTCTTAATTTTATTAGTGTATTATTCTGCTTTAGTTTAACTGTACATGTAAAGTACAGGGAATAAAAGGAATGACAATTATGTATTTAAGTACATATCAATTAAAAATAAGGTTAGAAATCAGGTTTGTAATGGATCATGCTTATAAGATTATCAAAAGACTTATTTTTTAAGTAAGATCTAGCAAATATTCTAAAACAATGCACAAAAGAAGACATTTGTGAGGATATTGAAGTGTGTTCTATAATGCTCTTATAATTATGGCATTTAAGTGTGTCATTGGACCAATACATCAGACTGATAAATCATTGCACTTTCGTGTCGAAACCCCATCAATGTATTGTTGAACTCAGTCTCTGCAATGCACTTACTTTAGAATCTGTACAGATATAAATTTCCCTGCATCAATTTGTCCTCTGAGCTGTATCTGTGGCGTACAAGATAAAGATGATGGTTCATTCAACAAAATATGAAACGTTTTAGGTAATTCATATAATTCAGAGCTTGAAAAATATATACTCATGAATGAACTCAGGATGGCCACTGTCTTTCAGATGTATAATAGTGAAATAAATTCCTTAAGTTTATGAATTCAAAAAACAGCTCCTGTATTCTCATCTTAAAAAAAAAAGAAAGATATTAGATATACGCTGAAAACCAAATGTTAATCAAATTTAAGAGAGCAAACAAGAATGAAAATTGGAGTCTAAATTAAATGTGTTTAGTTAAATATAAATTATTTTTCCAAACTTGGGTATAAAAGTAATATGAAATCTTGAATTTTACAATATAAGGAAATAATCTCTGACTAAACAAAGGAAGGAAAATATAAAGATGAACTTAAAGTCAGTTAAGCCTATGTTAAGTGACTAGGAGACTGTAAGGAAAATAAAAGTATTATTCCTTTAATACAATTAGAAAATGGGAAGAAAAAAAGCTTACTTGTTTGAAGGAAAATGAAAATTACTGTAATAAATTTTGTATATCTGGAACACACAAAACCTAAGCTACTGCACATTTAATTATTTTTTTGAAATTGCTCCTGGAACATTCACCAAATAGACAATATGCTGAGTCATTAAATAGGACTCGCTGAATTTCAAAGGATTAAAGTTATTCAAATGTATATAAGATTGTAATCCCTGTTCACAGAAGACTTAAGCCATAAATCAATGACAAAAATGAAGCTAGAACATTCACCAATACTTGGATATTGGCCAATACACGTCTACATAATTCATGGGTCAAAAATGAGATCACAATGAAGATAACGCAATTTAGAAATAATTGTAATGAAAATATAATATATAAAAATTGTAGGATGTAGGAAAATTTAAAGAAAAATATATAATCTAAATGTGAAAATTGTAACAAGGATAATTTAAAATAACAATTTATATTTTTATCTCAAGAAGCTGGAAAAGATTAGTTAGTGTACTGAGAAAGCAATCAAATAATAAAGAAAAAGATAATGGCAAAATTTTCATTAATCTCTAATGAGAGAGAGAAAATGAGAAACTCTGATACTTTAAAAAGATCCTAAACCTATCAGATCTGAATCCCACCCTTATAATTTCATTTACTCTTCATTTCTCATAGCTGTTGTTTCCAAATACAATCACATTGGAGGTTTGGATTCCAGTATATGAATGTTGGGTTACATATTTCAATCTATCCAAAGACCAATACAGAAATGTGCAAAGCATATTTATTCATAATAGAAAAATCCAAATAGTCTTGAACAAAATGGATAAGTAACCCAGACAGAAAGGGAATGGAATATTGTACAATATTTCACTCATGCACAATAACATAATGACTCTCAGATACAATGTGATGAGCAAAAGTAGCCACATGACATGTATTTCGCACATCCTGTATCTATACATAACTTTGACATTCAACAACAAGCAAAGAATCAAGAGGTGAATCTGATGATTTTAGAAGTCAGATTATTGGTGACTGTACAATGGGAGTGGACTTGAAGAAGGAAATGAAAAGAATTGCAAAGAAGTGTGCTTTTCAAATAACTGCTGTTATGAGTTATAGGATATCTTTATTGAGATAAAAATGTGAATGTTTTTTTATTTTAAATTATCCTCACATATTTTGCATTTAAAGTTATATATTTTCCTCTAAACATCAATTAGAAATTGAAGTACTAATCTCCAGCACCTCATGATGTGACAGTGTTTGGAGGCAAATTCTTAAGGAAGTAACTAGGTAAGATGAGGTCCTGAGGGTTTCCCTTATCCCAGAATGAATGGTGTCCCTTACAGAAGAGGATGTCAGGACACAGACACACACAGGAAGATCATGTGAAGATCTAGGGAGAGGTTGGTTATCTTCATATCAAGAAGAGAGACCTTAGAACCAGTAAACCCTGCTGACACTTGACTTTGGGCTTCTGGTTTCCACAATTGAGGAAAGAAAAGTGTAGTTAGTCTCCCCGTCTGTGCTTTTTGTTTCAGAAATTAATGACAGAAAAACTAATACCACTACATAAGGTGGCTAATTGCTTTTATTTAGTTCTTTATAACTATTTACACAAACTGCTATTACTGAAGGCAGACAGAGAAAGAGAGATAAGGAGAGGAATAAATGGTGGAAAGATGCATAAATTCAGTAATGAAAGGGATCATGAACTGACAAAAAATATCTACTCCTTACTACATTTTGGAGATCTGTCTTTGACTTTGCCTACCATCTACTTTTTTATGTCTTACCCACAATTTATGTAACTGAGCCCTTGAGGAAGGATAGTTTTGCTGTTGATGTTGCACCATCAGAAAAATGCTGCAGGTATCCTGTGCACGTCCTAGACACACTTAAGTTAGCATTTAGAAATATGTTTATTAGTCATATATATTCTTTTATCATTGTATACGCTGAAGTTCTCCCACCACATCACCTCTGAACCAATTATCATGATCTCTTGTGCTCATCCTTCCCCTGATTTCACCCTCCTGATCTTTCTCTCCCTTACTGTATGTGTTAATTCTGTTATCAATTTGTTAGCATTTTGTATCTTCCCCACACAGATATGCAATTGCTATGAACAATTTTGTAAATAACCAAATTGCTCTTCCAAAAGACTGTTGCAATTTCATCCTTTAAATTTTTGTATACAGCCTTTTCCCACATCATTGCCAATTTTTTATATTTTCAGATAGGTGGGTAAAACTTGGGAATTTGACATTTTCACTTTCCTGTGAGTTATGACACCAGTTTACATGTTGATTTGCCAACTGTGACTTCAGTGAATTGCATTTTCATGGTCTCGATAAAGTTTTCCTTCAGGTGATTTTCTGTTTGTGAGAACTATTGATAAATGAAGAAAGTTAAACTTTTGTCTGTCTGTAAAACACTTTCAAGATCTGAAAGGTGTTTTAAACTGGGAATATTTGTAGTGCTAATACCTGTAAAAATTGTAACTTTTTCTCTCCTATTTTTTCATATCATTTAATACTATTTCAAATTTCCTGATTTACACATGCAAAGAGCTGAGAATGTTGTAGAAGTCTTCCTTCCATGCTGTATTCAGGTAGATAGCCACACAGAGAGATACGGTGCTTCTGCTAAATATGAGCATAGTTTTATTGAACTATTAAATAACAGTTTTTATCAGACTTGTAATTCACCTGAACCATGTGATTTTCTACCATTGTTTGTATTAGAAATTGAGTTCTATGGCCCAACTGTACATTTTCTGAAGGCACCTTAATTGGTAATTAATACAGGAGAGATGAATTAATTGTTTCCTTTGTTCACTTTAAAAGAGACTCGTACAATATTATTTATAGACGTTATCTCAACAGGGACAATAAGACTGATATAATTTTATATCACCATCTAGTGGCAGAGCATATACTTCTTAGAAGGAGATATCCTAGGGGAAGAGATGTTAAAATTCTAAATAACCAGGAAAGTGAGGATTTCCCAGATAGCGCTTTGTCTTGTTTGAATGGAATCCTCCAAATATCAGGCTTCTGTATACTGAGAAGTAAAATTAGGGGGTGGTGGAGGTTGGTAATGCTTCTGGTTTAGATTTTGCTTTTTCTTTTCATTTAGCACCAACTTCATTCCTTTAAATTTATTTTATATTGACTTTATTATGCTTTAAAATTTCACATTTAAAGTAACATTTTCATGGGAATGTTTTACTAAGCATATACTGAGCTTAATATTTTTTCTACTGTCCACTTGGTCTTGGAATTTTTATGGTGATAATTTAAAAAGCAGTTTGTCTCTGAAGCCCTATCAATGGAGTGTTTCCTTCCTGGTAATAGCACTCAAAACATTTTGAAGAAGGCAAATGCAACACAATAAGCTACAAACTATGCTAGTAATTAAATTTCTAGTAAAATTTAAGAATAAAATAAAACTTTAAATACAGGTAGTTTTTCCCTCCACAAATTACAGTACAGTTATTTTAAGCATGTTGCTATTGTTCAAAGAAGTTTCTATTTGCTTCCAATAGGTGCAGTTGACATTTGCTTAAGTTCTTCACATGGTAACTCTCCAGTCCTTTTCTACTAATATTGCGTTGTATTAAGATAGAATAAATCTGCCAACCTTTTTTAAACATGAGAATTCTATCTCCAATAAACAATGTCTTAATTCCACAGTTTGCAGAAACATTAGTTTTTGTTTCTAGAACATTCTGCACCAGGTCTAATATAATGCCATACTTAGATTTCTCTTTCAATCTTGACCCCAACACTATGGAGCTGGTGGGCAGGGCGCCTTCCTGCTGTGACCAATGCTATTTTGAGAGTGAGGAAATGGACAATGACAAGTCCTAGGAACAGTCTGGTGACATGAAAAAATTGGCAGGTTTGGAAAGTATTCTAGGAGTGACACCAAATTAACAGAGTAATGTATGCTGTGATTTGCTAATGACTCCTTGCTGAGATAGACACTTGGAGGCGAAGCTTAAACAGCTATTTTCAAAGTGGAATTTTATTAAGCAGACATAAGTTGCAATTATTCTAGCATTATAATTATTCTAACTGCTTATTCACTTTCAAATATAAATACAATATAGTCGTATGTCAGAATCATATTCATAAATTCCAGGGCCCAGCAGGCTCCACAGACAGATGTGCACTTTAATAAGAAAAAGAGCAGTGAAAGTAAAATGACTTTCCAGGCACAGCCAGTAACTGCATTACAGACACTGCGGAAAAAGGAAACTTGTCACAGCAAAGTCATTACACAGACAATAGCAAAAGACTTATCATAATAACTGTGTGTATCTGGAAGAAAAGTGAAATTTTAAGGCTCCATTATTGCCTGACCCCACAGTACGTGCAGACAGGGCACCAGGAGACTGGAATCTGCTTCATGTTTTTCCACATGCCTTCTTATAGAAGACTTAGGAATTATTTGAATAGTTGTATTATTTTTATCAAAACTTAAGAACAAGTTGAAAAAAATACATAAATATTGACTTTGTCTTTTCCATGTTATTCTTGTTATTTTCAGTTTTCCTGATCAGTTCTAATTTTCATAATCTTGCTAGTTTATATTATTTTAACTCATATAATATGTACAGTCTATAGATAAATATATATTTAGATAAATTTTTATAAAGAAGTAAAATACCTCATGAATACTATATGAATTAGACCTTAAATAAATATGCTTTTGATATATTGGATTGTGTCAACTATATTGCTAAAATTAATTCCATTTGTTATTATTGGCTAATAGGTAAATTAGAAAACTTCAAATGACATTGATGTCTCATATTTTCATAAGACAGAACTGCTGTAAGCTATAATTTAGAAATTAAAGGACAATATGACAAATTCCTCTATTCTGTGAGAACAGGGTATAATTCTTAATGTTATTGATTTATGATACTTTCCATTAGGTTGGGCTATAACTTGGAGTCCAGAAGCTGAGGTATTTACTTCTTGCTACTCCAAAATATAACTTCATTTAAAAAAGAAACAATCCTGGACTTTTTCAAACTGAAAATTGTGTTCTTTGTCTTATAGCAAAGATTTACTATAACAGATCTATCTATTCTAGTCTTGCTTATTTTCATTATATTATTTTTAGTTATTTGTCTTGAAGCTCTCTAAGATACAACTGGCTGTGACTTTGTTATTTTTTTCCTGTTACTAGACTGGCAACAGTTGCACATTTGAGTGGTTTTAGACTCTGACAGCCAGAGATATAAACTGAACACACAAATGCTGTGAACATGCTCTTTGGTTTGAGCCAGCCATCTTATTTCTGTGTGTATCTAAATTCCGATTCCTGTAGGTGCCTTGGTGGTGGTTGGATGTGGAACCACACACCTGAAGGGGTATGACTCTATACCTCTGCGTCAAAATCGGTATTGTATGCTGTTATCTGGAGAAAATGTTACAATTTAAAAATACATTATCAACATAAGAAATGCCAGTATTCAATCATCATTAAGCGAAGTTTCAAATAAAAATTGAATGGAACTTCTGTTGCATATCATCATTACAGCCAGGATGGAGAAGTTCATGGGACCCTATGTGAATGTGTAGCAGATTCAGCAGCTAGGATCCCTGTAGTCTCTTAAGACTTTCATGACAATAAATAATAACTTAAAATACCTTAACATAACAACCTTTGATTAATATTTTGAAGACACTCCCTGTTATTTTCCTGTTTCATCTTTTCTGCCTGTAGACATGCCTATTGGTAGAAAAGTGAAGGAATGATTCTTCTCCACCAAGAACTTGTAACACTGCTAAGCTGGTGATACACTTATTGGGTATAGAAGGTAATGGTGTAAAGCTGGAAACTGAGGGAAGAAGCACATTAAAAAAATTATGAGGCAACAAGCCAGGGTATCATTAAAGTGAATCATAAATAGGGTGAAACATTGAACAGTGTTGTAAGAAATGAGAGTCTGATTTGAGATGAAATGAACAGAAGAGGCATGTGATCAACAGGTAAGGGGGATGACAGTGATGTGTCTGTGTAAGATAAAGGGTGTGTTAGTGGGGTATTTTGAGTCCCATCTTTAACAGAAGAGAAGTTACATGAAGTGAAATATGGGGACAAGGAGATATCAAACCTTAGGTGAAAGGTATGGATTTGATCAGAAAGTGTTTGGAGGTGGAATATCTTAGTGGATCATTTAAGTGTGAAGTTCCTGAAATTTGACGTAGGAGAAGTTTGAGACTGGAGTCAGTTTTCCAGATAACTGCAACCATATGTTGTAATGTGAGGGAGATGGAAAAGACTTAGGCAATAATAATGGATATGTGATTGGTTAACTCTTCAATCATCTCATATGTTACCCAAATTTTGATCACCATCAGTGGGATTTTTTTTTAATGACAATAAAAGATGTAATAAAACTTTTGCTTAAATGGAGGGGAACAGTTTTTATTAGTGGAGAGAGAAAACAGTATTTTCTTAGCTTTGAATCCAAGTCAGTACATTTTGGGGCTTTTGTAATTTCTCTAAAATGTGGCACAAACTAAGTTAACTAGCTGAGAAAGAAAACCACTTGGATGAATCGACCACAAACAACTGCTGAGCTAGAATAGTTGATCTTTTCATCATGTGATGGGGTAGACTGACAGTGAAGTGACTACTGAAGAAATTTAAAACCTTTTGCAACAGAACATCTGACCAAGCTCTCCTGACATGTTCCCGTTTGCTCTAGCTCGATGCAAGACAGATTTTAATCAAACTTGACTATGCAGATGTTATTATATTGAATTAGCCTTATAAAACTAATCTTCCAAGTAAATAAAGTTCAATCAAAATCTGGAAGGAAGAAGGGGTTTAACATTGTGACAGCTCTTTTAATTTGGGGTGGATATCAAGAGGAGCATAAAAAACATGAGATAAAATTATTTAATATGATTGTGTACATATGTGTGCTTTCTTACCACCTTGCCTTTGTTCCAACTTTCGCCTTTGTTCTAGGAAGGTCATCTAGGACTGATGATGAAGATTTCAATGCAAATTAAATACTAGAGCTAGTAAAATAAAAAACAACTGTCACATCTACTTCAAAAGGAGGATGTTTAAAGCAATTTCTTCAACTTGATAAACACATTCTTCATGTTTCTAAGAGTTAAAGCAATTCTTTTCTGCTTACATTTGCAACCAGAAATGCTGAATTCTTCTCACTTTAGAAACAGACATTAGAGAAAATAGATTTTTGGAATATCCTAACGCCATGCTAAACACACAGCCTATTTTTTTATCAAAAATGTTTCTGTATGCAGTGTACATTTTTATATATAAATGGGAAAGAAAAATACAACACTTACAGGGAATAATCAGTCAATCTTGAACTATAGTGGAAATACTTTTCCAAATAGATAGATGTTAGAAAGTACAATCATGAGTAAATATTACATAAAGTTATCACCATTATCCTGTATCAAGATGACTGATTCACTGCCAAGATTTTGAATCTTTTGTTTTTTAAATTCATGTCTTGAATATCTTGAAAATTTCTGGCCCCAAATATAATTTGACCATTAACCATTTCTATTCATTAAGTCAAAATTTTATTGTTATTTGTTTTGATTAGAAGACTGTCAACAAGGTCCTAGTTTTGAGTCACTTGAAGATTTCAATTCCTACATGTCAAATTCTCAAGGCTTAAGGATTATTGCCAGAACATTGTATACTTCTTTTAAAAAGAGAATTATCCACTTACTCATGACCATTTTATTTGCCCCCTTACCTTTATGTTAGTTGTAATTAATATCTCTAATTTAGTTGTTATTTGTAGAGATAAAATATAATTGTAAAAAACTGGGTTCTATAAAAAATAAGTTGGTCTCATATAATTGTGATGTTGGTAGTTAATGAAAGTTGATACTTTTGTTAGTAAATTTAATATGAAGAGATAGAATTCAGACTTTAAAAAAAATCCCTCAAGTTCCCACTCCTCTTTTGATAAGTTGAAATTGAAAATCATTGTTGCTACACTTCATGCAAAACCATAGAACAATCTAGAACTTGGCCTAACAAGTAATCTTCAAAATTTCAACTTTATATAGCATATCTTTTTGATAATAACTTTACTTACGTGCAATATCATTAGCTTTTATACACGTCATTATTATTGGTTTTCTACTATGTTCTAGGAACTCTTCCAAGTATAGGGAAAAGACAAAGATAGTTAAATTCCTGCTATCAAAAAGTTTAGAGTGTTCTTGGAGATACAAGACCATTTATATAGTGTTATTTCACGGGTTAAATAAGAGTGCTTTGGAAAAACAAACAGGAAGCTATAAATGACTTTTTTCTTTTTCTTGACACAAAACCACAGGGAGTTAAGTCATCAGTATGTTTTGTTGAATAACTGGCAAATTATACCATAAATGAAAACTCAATATTTCATGATTGAGGCATAATTTGAGGCATCACAATTTTTTTGAAATGTATTAGTGAGATATCTATGTGAATCATTTGAATAGTTAATAAAAACCTTACTAGATAACCTTGGTCCACATAACCTTGATATTTATTCCACAGTCAAACTAAATTATGATGAGATAAGTGCTTAAATTTCAGAAATAACTACCAAAAATTTGTATTTGTATGGGACTATTCTTAGAATTAATGAGATCCATCTTTAGAAGTTGTTTATGAGACAACAATGAAGGAAACTACATAAATAAAGTGTCACCATTATTCTAAACCAAGATATCTGGTACAATCTGGAAAAGGCTTCATTAGCAGTTGGCTATTACTTGGACAGGAAACACTTCATCACTCCACTTAATCAGAGGGATAGGATTGACTCTGAATGTCTCCCTTAAGAACTGGAGAACAGTCAAAACACAGTTAATTCTAAATGCAAAGCAGTATTTATCACATAAAGAAATTTTCACGAAAATCATTGTGAGAGAGAAGAGTGTGTAGATGAACATAGGCCATGAGGGAACCCTTTGCCACGGGCTCTCCAATGGGCACCCCACATCACCCTTGCTCTCCTCCCATCAGCCACTATCCTGGTCCCTCAGGAGGTCATCATGATGCCACAACAAAGAACATGAGACACACATTCTTAGTCATTGCTTTTCATTTCAAAGCCCAGATGCACATAGAAGGGTAAAGACTTGGGAGGATACTGCAATACCTGTTTCTCTCAGACAAAGAGCAGGCCAGTGCTTTCCAGAATTTACAGACAGCCACTGCAGCTTGAGGACCAGAGACAGCCTACAGCTTGTTGCGGTCATGAAGTTTTATTAGAAAGCTTTTATTTTTGATACACTGACCACAATGTCTTTTACTGTGACAGGCACTGCATGGCATGCAAAACTGAAAATATGTGCCAGTTGGCTTTTTACAGAAAATGTCTACCACCTATTGTCCTAGACTATGGGAGATCCTTGGGAGATGTTCCCCACCCTCTCCATCCTGCTGACCCCAGGTCAGATCTCAAGGGGAAGGCTATAAGTAGAAGCATCAGAGAAGTTTGAAATATTAAGAGTGAAGGTGCTCAATAGATATAAGATAGTGCTCCACTGAAGGATATGGATGGATGGATGGATGGATGGATGGATGGATGGATGGATGGATGGATGGATGGATGGATGGGATAGATGGAAGGATGGATGGGTGTGTGGATGAGTGGGTGGGTGGATGGATGGATGGATGGATACATTGATACATGGATGGATTCATGGACGCATGGATGGATACATGGATACATGGATGGATGCATGGATACATGAATGGATAGATAGGTGACAGATGATATGGATGGATGGAAAAGTAGACAGGTGAATAGACAGATAAATAGATATAGCTATATAGATAGCTAGATAGAAAAATAGAAGGTAGATAGATAGATAGATAGATAGATAGATAGATAGATAGATAGAATCCATAACAGAGTGGCTCCTGTGTTGCTAGAGACAACTGAGAATATTCTCTACCCTTTTAGTTTTAAACAAGTTGCAGTGGTGCTTTTAGGACTTGGGTACCTCAAGTTAACATAAAATTGCCATACGCTCTTTCCAGTTTTCAGGTTCTTGCTCTTTCCACTGTGTCCTCTATTCACATGAGACCAGGCAGAGTTATGACCTGAATGACATGACAATCCACAGGTTCAACCTTTGGGTTTGATTCCCTGCCATCTGACCTATTCTCTAGAAATGGATGAATGGTTTAACTTGGACATCCAGATACCGCTATGGTTATTTTCTCAATGTGCTTTCAGCAAGGATGAGTGATTTGTATTTGTCTTTTTATGTCAAGCTATCTATTACATTCAAAATTGACTGGTTATGAAACTTTCCATCATCAAATGGGCATTATCATGAGTTGCAAAAGAGGTTAGAAGGGAAAAATTTTTTAGTAGTAAAATCTAGCAAAGATGAGGACTCTTGCCAGTGGGAATGTGTGTTGCAGGATTGTTCAGCTGATGTCAAGTTTTCTGGTTTGAATCACAAGCTGTATGGTCTTGTCATCAATTTAGACTATGAGACTAAATCTGGATGATGGCAGTTAAAATATCTTCAAGTTTTGGGAATTTTGAGGCAGACTGCCTCTGGGTTACTCCAAAAGAAATTTGAAAATTTTACTTCTATATGTTTTACATATGCATGCATTTATATACATGCCTGTGTATGTGCAGATGTACATGTGCACACACCTTAAGCAGTTACTGTGTCCAGAGGTATAACAATAGATGCAAAACTTCGATCATGAGAACATAGGTCAGTCAGTAAGATCCTGTCATGTGAGCAGTGATCAGCATTGTTTTCTCTTATAGTGGGTAAACTTAGTTCAGAATTCACTTTTGATATTTTCATTGTTCCAATATTCTAATAAGATTCATAGATCCTTGAAAACAGATAAATTATTCTGTGTATTGTCTGCGGCAAAACTAGGTGTATTTCAATAAATAAGTTTTCCACAAATATATTGTTCAATTTTTCTTTTTTTTTAATTTATATGTACATTTCACATCTTTGCAATTCCAGGGATTTGCCCCACCCCTCCCCCTTTCCCTTCTGTCATTGTTGTGTGCTTCAGTTTGGTGCTCAGCCTGTTTTGTCTTTTCTTCATGGCTTTTATTTATTTTTTTTCTTCAATATGTCCCATATATTAGTGAGACCATTTGACTTCTGTCTTTCTCCTTTTGGCTTGTTTCTGCTAGTATGATTTCTTCTAAGTATATCCATGTTGTCAAGAAGTCGTCTAATTTGTCATTCTTAATTGATGAGTAGTAGTCCATTGTGTATAAATACCACATTTTTTTCAACCAGTCATCTGTTTTGGGACACTTGGGTTGCTTATATGTCCTTGCAATTATAAATAGTGCTGCGGTAAACATCCGGGCACAGGTGTCCCTTTGTACCCACATTGAGGTCTCTTTTCGGTAGATTCCCAAGAGAGCAATTGCTGCGTCAAATGGTAGATCCATTTTCATTAATTTGAGGGTCCTCCACACAGCTTTCCATAGAGGTTGGATCAGTTTACACTCCCACCAGCAGTGTAAGAGTGTTCCTTTCTCTCTACATCCTCGCCAGCACTTGTTATTACCTGTTCTTTGAATGTGGGCCATTCTTACTGGTGTAAGGTGGTATCTCATTGTGGTTTTGATTTGCATTTCCCTTATTGCTAGTGATAATGAACAATTTTTCATGTGTCTGTTGGCCATTTGTATTTCCTCTTTGGAGAAGTGTCTTTTTAGTTCTCCCCATTTTATGATTGGGCCTTTTATTTTGCTTTTGTTTAGTTGTGTGAGTTCTTTGTGGATCTTCGTTATTAAACCCTTATCACTATTGTGGAGGGCAAAAATTTTTTCCCATTTGGTTGGGCTTCTTTTAGTTTTTTTTGTTGTTGTTTCTTTTGCTGTACAGAAGCTTTTTAGTTTGATATAGTCCCATCTGTTTATGTTTTCCTTCATTTTTTTTGCCATCTGTAGATGCTTCCGAAAGGGATTTCTGAATTATAATTCCTGAAGGGTTTTACTCAAGTTTTCCCCTATGTATATTATGGTTTCAGGTCTGACCTCTAAGTCTTTTATCCATTTTGAGTTGATTTTTGTACATGGTGTGAGGGAGCTGTCTTGGTCCATTTTCTTGCGTATCTTAGTTCAGTTTTCCCAGCACCATTTATTGAATAGGCTATCTTTGTTCCAGCATAAGTTTTTCACTCCTTTGTCAAAGATTAGTTTACTGTATATGTGTGGTTTTATTTCAGGGCACTCAATTCTGTTACATTGGTCTGATTGTCTGTTTTTGTACCAGTACCAAGCTGTTTTAATTATTATGGCTTTATAGTATAGTTTGAAGTTTGGAATTATAATACCTCCATTCTCTTTTTTTCTGGTCAGGAGGTTTTTTGATATTCGAGGCCTTTTATTATTCCATATGAATTTCATTAATTTTTTTCTATCTCTTTAAAAAATGTCATTGGGATTTTTATTGGGATTGCATTGAATCTGTAGATTGCCTTTGACAAGATTGTCATTTTGATGATATTTATCCTTCCAATCTATGAGAAGGGAATGTCTTTCCATTTCCTTATGTCTTCTTCTATCTCTTTTAGTAGTGTTCTAAAGTTTTCTTTGTAGAGTTCTTTCACGTTTTTTGTTAGGTTTATTCCCAGGTATTTTATTATTTTTTTTTTTTTGGTGCAATGGTAAATGGGATGGTTTTTTGAATTTCTTCTTCTTCTTTTTGACTTTTTGTATATAGGAAAGCTTCCAACTTCTGTGTGTTGATCTGGTTTCCAGCTACCTTACCAACTTGAAAAACTAGAAAAAGAGCAACAAAAAAATCCAAAACCCAGCAAAAGACAAGAAATAACAAAAATAAAAGAAGAAATAAATAATCTAGAAACCAAAAAGACTATCCAGAAGATCAACAAAACTAAAAACTGGTTCTTTGAAAAAAATAAATAAAATTGAAAAGCCCCTTGCAAAACTCACAAAGAAACGAAGAGAGAGAATTAAAAAAAATAGAATCATAAATGAAAGAGGAGAAATTACAACCAACACTAAAGAAATTCAAAGGATAAGAGATTATTATGAACAACTATATGGAAACAAATACAACAACCTGGATGAGATGGATAGATTCTTAGAAAGATACAACTCTCCAAAATTAAACAAGGAAGAAATAGAGAGCTTAAATAAACCAATCACAAGCAGTGAAGTCATCAAAACTCTACCTAACAACAAGAGCCCAGGACCAGATGGCTTCACAAACAAGTTCTACCAGACATTCAAAGATGATGTAATGCCTGCACTACTAAAACTATTCCAAAAAATAGAGAAAAAAGGAAAACTGCCGATAACATTCTATGAAGCAAACATCACACTCATACCAAAACCAAATAAGGACAGCTCCAAGAAAGAAAATTACAGGTCAGTTTCCTTAATGAACACAGATGCAAAATTTTTAAGCAAAATCCTGGCAAACCGAATCCAACAATGCATAAAAAGCATTATTCACCATGATCAAGTGGGATTTATCCCAGGGGCACAAGGATGGTTCAACATCTGGAAATCAATTAACAATACATCACATCAACAAAGAGAAAAACAAAAATCACATGATAATATCAATAGATGCAGAGAAAGCATTCGACAAAGTCCAGCATCCATTTATGATAAAAGCCCTTGAAAAATTAGGGATTAAAGGAACATACCTCAACATAATAAAAGCCATCTATGATAAACCTATGGCAAACATTATCCTAAATGGGGAAAACCTAAAAGCATTCCAGTTGAGATCCGGAACCAGGCAAGGATGCCCATTCTCCCCATTACTCTTTAACGTTGTACTGGAAGTTCTGGCTAGGGCAATAAGACAAGAGAAAGGCATAAAAGGGATACAAATAGGTAAAGAGGAACTGAAGCTATCATTATATGCAGATGACATGATTCTTTACATAGATGACCCAAAAAAATCCACAGAAAGATTGCTTGTTCAATTTTTCTTAATGGAGAGGCAGAGAGACACAATGGAGGCACCAAGCATGTTCCAGTCTCACTCCTTCCAGCAGATAAAGCTGTGAGTTCTATAATGCCTGCAAGTGACTAGATAGGTGTTTCCCCACACCTGAAATAATTGTCATGAGAGATAAGTAAGAACTGATATGATCATTTTTAATATCTAAAATCTTAAAATAGGGAAAGGTAGTGTTATGACCATAACATCAAATCTTTGATATGTGATATTTTAGTCTATTTTCTCATCTGCAACAAAGTGGTACCACATGGAAGCTTATGAACCATGCATGGTGTCTGGAATCTGAGATGGAGAGCCAGCATGGTGAGCTCATGGTCCTCTTTCATGTTCTATCTTCATATGGTCAAAGGGAAAAGAAATATCTCAGAGATGCCCTTGTGAAGGGCACTCAATCTATTCACAAGGGTTTCACCTTCATGATCCAATTTCCCCAAATACTTCCATCTCCTAATACCACTACCCTCAGAAGATTAGAATCTCAACATATGAATTGAGGGAGGACACAAACATTCAAATCTTGATATCTGAGTAACCGAATTTTAACTCTATTTTATAAGTTAATAATTTAGTAAAATGCATCATTCTGCCAAGATTTGGAAGGAAAAAGCAACAAGGTTTTGTGTAGAGACTGACTTGCTCACAAGTTTGGTATTCTATCAGATCTAATTAAAGAGCTAGAATACACAACCTTAATTATAGTTTTTGTCATTAAAACATTTTCATTTGTTTTCTTTCATTATATGGTAATCACTATTAAAACATTTTTATGTATCTTTTTAGTTCTGATATAGCACAGCATTTGTTTTTCCCAAAGCAGTTATCCTTAATAATGTTAGGATTTTTGCTTTGTTTTATTATCCAAGCAATATGGAATCAAAATCATTAGTTTTGTTATTGCAAGTCAGACACTGCATGCATAATCCTGAGAGTGTGGCTTAGTATAACTATTCATTCTGACACAATAAGAGAGAGGGAAATATAATGCCAGATGGATAAATAGACAGTAGCAAATTAAATTTACAATAATTTGATAATGGTATAAAGCAAGAGAAAGAAAAATATATTTTTGACATATCATAGCTCAAAAAGATATTCAGTTTTTATGGTATATTTGAGCCAGTGCTCACAACCAGTGACATTTAAATTTATCTTCTATAACAACATTTCTTTGTCATGATGACAAAACTTTCACCATAATAAAGCCCATAAAGGAACAATAAGAAAAATAATATTTAAACTCCATTGAATAGCTAATCTGTGTCAGCAAGATACTAAGTAATTCACAGACATTTTCTCCCCAGAGACAGTTCTGAGGTTTAAGTATCAGTGCTGTTCCTGTTTTAAACATGAGGACCCTTAGGCATAGAAAGGTTGATCAACTTGCTTAAAGGCAAACAGCTGTTAGGGGGAATCAGCATTCAAACCATCTCTGCACCGCCTGCATGGCTCCAGTTCCAGCTCTCTGCTTTCAAAATCGATGGGCAATTCTTTATTTCTTAATTATTTTTAAAATGGGAAACACCATAGATGCTTTACAAGTAAATTGGAGTTTTACAAACAGACTATAAATATGAACAACAGGAATCTTCCCACTAATTGGCATCTGGCCTTGTGGGCAAAGCCAAGTGACCTCAGTGTATATTCCTACTGAAGGATGAGCAGTTACACACCAAATATCTATTCAATTTTGCTATGAGGCAAGCAAGTGGAATTTATTTATGGGATTTATTAAAAGCACCTTTGAATTACACTTGACAGTTCAGAAAAAGTTCCTGAAAAGTCTAAGCACAGATAATTTGGTTTCATTATCACAAGCCAAATATGTCCTTAATAAACACAGAAGCTTAATACTTAATTATGGTCTCAAAAATGGCTTCATATGAACTCTCTAAAGCTAAAATTATTATCTTTGGCAAAAATCACTAAATTATAATCCACATCTGTCCAGGACTCCATGCAGCTGGTTAACTGTGGAAGTGCCTGTGGGGCACACTCGGCTCTCATGCATCTGGCCAGTTGACCAGAGAATCATGCCAATCTGTGTCAGGTCCTTCCTGGGACATGACCAAGGATCTTGAATCTGATGCCATTATTTCTGAGACTCGGGACTCTTGGGGTCTTGCTCTATGGGAAAAAAATGTCAGAGAATCAAACAAACAGCTGGTTTCATATTGAAACACACCCAAATGTATTCCTTATCAAAGTTCTAGTTTTCCCTCAAACAAACTTGATGCAAATCACAGATTTTTCTGCTTCATGTCATAAATGTGAGAATGGGGGGGGGGGAAACAACTAATGCAACTCCACCATTTACATTTAGTTTCTAAAACCTTTGATGGTTTTCTTTCCATAACAGAATCAAGCTAGTTGATGAGAATACACTTCCGATGTTTGTGGTGTAGTAGAGAAAGGGACATGAAATGATTATACCATATTTTCTGTTAAATATACTCAGTGGTGATGCTACCACATGGCAGACAGTACTTGTGGACTGTCATATGGTAAAATGCTTTATACATCTTTTGAAGCAAAATCAAACAAAAATTCCAAGTTTTGGAGTTTTCAAAAATTGAAACTATAGTTCATCTACCTCACTAGAAGTATATGACTAAATATTATTTGGGGTAATATACTCCTTTTATCAGAAAAATAGTCACATGTTCTCTTTAAATTAATGAAACCAGGAAACAGGATAAGTGTGAGGTCACTGTGAATCAATCTATTATGGATGACTTTGAAGCTGAGCATTTTTTTATTTGGGATTATGTCCATTTCAGGGCTGCTCCCTGGAGCCCCTATTGCTTTTCTGGTGCACTGATGTGGATGAAGAGGTGACAGACAGTAGAGGCATCAGAATCAGATAGTCACAGGAAAAAAAGATGACCAACCTTGTCAAATGGATCTACAGAAAGAAACAAGTGGAGGACTTACCACCTGCAAAATATTTTAAAAATGAAGTGTCCTTTTATAGAGAGTAATGGAAATTCCCTTCTCCACTTGAAGTCTCCTGGTCTCTGTTGTTTCTTAGCTTACAACCTTTTCTGACCACTTTTCCTACTAAAAACTGTGACATTTTGAAGCTTTCTGCTCATCTTTTGACTTGGCTGCTTGCTTTGTTTTTGCCAAGTTATGTGCCTTTCCTGTGAATCTTTGATATCAAACTCTTATCAGTTGAATGGAGTGCAAAAATGTTTTCCCATTCACTTGGGTGTCTTTTTGTTTTGGTTATTGTCTCTTTTGCTGTACAGATTATTAGTTTCATGTAGTCCCAGCTGTTTATGTTTTCCTTCATCTTCTTTGCTTCTGTAAATGGGTCCTAAAAGAAGTTTCTGCGGTATAGATCATGGGGGGGTTGCCTATGATTGATTCTTTATATTTTATGGCTTCAGGTCTTACATCCAAGTCTTTTATCCATGAAATAAGCAAGAAAGAAGGGGACAAATGCCTTATGGTCTCACTTATACATGGATTATAGGGGGAAAAAAGGAAAAGGACAGGAATAAAAGTAAAAGTAACAAACTAATAAGCTAACTAGAATCTATAGCAAGGGAAGGAGTGAGAGAGAGGGTGAAATTATGGAGGGATGAGCACAAGGGATCAGGATGACAATTCATGTGTTAGATGGTGGTGAGATAACTTTGGAGTGTACAATGATGTAAGGAAAACAATATATATAATCATTTACGAAAAAAACACTGTGTGACACTTTCTCATTTTATATCAGAATATTGATATGCTTAGTTAGGATTTTTAAAGAAATTCACCTTAAATTTACCTATCCGAGTCATCTGTTTTCCTACCGTACTCTGGTATTTCATTTTGGCAAAAATTATCTAAAGTAATTATTTTATTTGTAAATCTTAGCCTAAACAAAAAAAAAGGGATTTTTTTTTCATATTTTCAAACCTTCTTTCTACCTTCAAAGTTTGGGTCTACATTAGTCAATGATGGTGTCAAGGAGAAATAAAAAAATGACTGAAAAAAAATGAAAATGAAGACATGAATTACCAGAATCTCTGGTCCAGATTCACTTAAAGAAGCAAGAAAAGTAAATCAACCTAAACCTACACTTAGAGGAAATGGAAAAAAAGAAAAATTAAAATCCACAGTCAGTAAAAGGAAGGAACTACAGTAAAAGGGAAGAACTGCTTTAAAAGTTATAGCAGAAATAAATAAAATGATCAAAAAGACAATTTGAAAGATTAAGAAACCAAAATATGACTCTTTAAAAGGAAATAAATATGTAGCCAGATACACAAACAGAACTCAAGTAAAATAAGAAATGAGAAGATTACAGCAAACACTACAAAAATATGAAGGACCATGAGAGTATTATGAATAGTTTATATGGCAGCAAATTGGACAGTCAAGAAGTGGACAAATTCTTAGAACCACACAACATTCCAAAACTGAGTAAGAGGATATAGAAAACCTGAGTGGCCCAACATGAGTAAAAATATTGAAAGAGTAATCAGTAGCCTCCCTGCAAAACAAAAACTTGGAGTCTGAATCTCTGTTTTTCAGGGACTTCTCTGTCTCCATGACACCTGTGATCTGGAGATATGTAGCAGTGTGGCTAAGTAATCACTGGATATTAACCACACTGTGAGCAAAGCAGTTCAATTGCAAACCCAGGAGCATGACTAAAAAGGATTGTTGCCAATTTACTATTCAGAATGACTTGCTGAGATTTTAATGGTGACTTCTATGCCTAACAGTCTCCTGTGTCAATCAAACTCTGAGAAAACAATGTGCTCTGTTCTCATTATTTTCCCCCTTTGTGAGAGATTTCAAATAAAAAAGAAAAACAGATAATTTATGCAATGCAAGTGAATCAGAAGAATGAAAAGTGTTTAATATCTCAACTGTAATCTTCAGTGATTTATTATATTATTTTAAATGATTACGATCCAAAGCTAGTCAATTGAACTTAAGAGACTTTTTAATTAGAAAACACTCTTACAATTGCCACAAAATGCCCAAATTCTAATCCCAGTAAAATGGTTACACTCTTTTACATTCCTAAAATTTATGTCACATTTTTATTACTCTGTTTTTGCTGTTGTTACTTGATACGTTAAAATGCTTCCATGAATAATTAAAGAAACAGTGCTACAGGAAAAGGGTCATGCTTTTGTATGACCTTATAAAAGTATTTATAAAGGATAGCTAACAATGTATGGAATATAGAAACAGAACATTCAGGGAAAATCTTGAGGTACATAGGCTTTATGAAAAAGTTGAATGTAAGTGAAAACTTGATACAAAAAGGAATGATTGGCTGGCATCTTTGCTGAAAATTATTTAGATCTTAGAGAAATATAATTTTAGAATAACTTCGCCTCTTAGTCTTGGACCTGGCTCAGTGCTTTTAAGGAATGTCATCACTATTGTGAAACCTCATAATTGATACTGTCAATATTTTAACCCATTCCTCTGTTTGCATGTTAATGTTGCCAAGTGCTTATCCTATCAAAATCAATCATATTATTACCACCCAAGTAACTACTCATCAATTGATATTTTAAACTGAAAAATCAAATCTTCCTTACCTGTAAAACTAGCTCCTCAGTTTAATCTTCTGGGGTCAACATATGCATCAATTCATGTCTGCAAGCATCAGCTTTGTGCAAAACATTCTGGGAAAGAGAACTAGTGGGCTGCCTGCAGCATTAGTGGGTCAAAGTAGCCTAGGCTTTCAATGAAAGTTTATTCCAACCTGGAGTCAGCTGCTCTGGTCACGTTATACTCATTTGTGGAGCACAAAATACCGTAAATATTAGCTAATCAATCAGCCAATTAAGTAATCAATTATTAACTAATAAACATTAAAGATCAAATGTGGTTTAAGGGACCCTCTAGGAGAAAGAGAGAGTCCTGGATAACTAGGAAAGTTTTAGCAAAGATTTATGCACAAGAGAGTCAGGACAAGAGGAGAAATTTTCCAGTCTGGCTTCATGAAGAGAACCCAGAAGGCATTTTGAAGGGGTGGGTCTACCAGACAGGGCTGAGCAAAGGGTGTGATAGCCTGCTCTTGTCTGTACCACCCTGGGGCATGCCAAGGGGTTACATGTTCCCCAAGTATGCTAACTGTCCATCCAGGACGCTTGGCATTTCTTTCCAGGAAATGGCGAAGCAGTCATTAGTCAGGCGATAGCAACTTTTCTCCTGCATGGTGCTTTTGCTTGGTCTGCTGGGCCAGGTTGTGAGAACAGGGCCTCAGGATGAACACACCAGTCTGCAGTTGATCCACCTGTTCAAAGAAGACAGTAGACAATGCTTATCCTCCTGACCTTCAATTCCACTTGAGTAGGCTGCCTCAAGTTCATGTGGAAGGGACAGTGAGTATTTGGGTATTGTCCAACAGTTGAGGCTGTAGGACATCAGAAGATGGAGGTCATGGAATGCTTGAAAGTGGAACCCTGCAAGACTCTTTCTACAGAGTGATTTGAGGCAACACACTTGTAAGAATTTGGTTCCTTAGGGATATTATTTGCTTTTGCTCTTGATACTTATGTGAGTTTCTCAACAATTTCCCAATTAGTTGAAGTATTTCTCTTTCTTCCAAGCAAAAATGTTGTCTAAAGTGTATTCAATTATGAATTGTTTTGAAGGATTTAGCAAAAGAAAATAGAGTTTAAACAATATGTGTGCAGAAACATTGCTTGAGGATGATACACTTTAATGTTTTATATTTTTAGAATGATGTTAGGTTACCAGCAAAATGGAAGGTAGGTACAGAGATCTTCCACCCCTAGTTGAGGTGAGCTACCCCCTTCATTGACTTTCCTCACCACATGGTACATATGTTACAACAGATGAACCTACATGAGCAACAGTCCTTAATGATTTTGACAAATCACTACAGCCAAATCTTATATTACCATAGCCTAAGTGTGAACTATTTTGAGATGTAAAACTCTTGTGAATTTTGTGAATTAACAAACTCTTCTGAATTCACAAGCTTGAAATAAATCAAGATATTGGTCTTCTCTCTTGGTGTTATATATCCTTTGAATTTAGACCACTACATAATGCCATGGATGTGCCATGATACAACACAAAGTAGTGTCACTGCCATATGTATCCATCCATGACTCTCATAAATCCATCCCTCTCCTTTTCCAACTCTTGGGAATCACCAACCTTTTTACTTTCTCCATAGTTTTGCCTTTTCTATATTGTCATAGAGTTGAAGTCACACAGTATATAGGTTTTTTCACATTGGTTTTTCAATAATAAGATAACAAGCCTAAATAAAATATAGCCAAAATCTTAACAGACATAGTATCAAATAAAAAAAAAACAGGGGGAAAATAACTGTATAAAATGTTTCACACCTTATCATCAGAACAATAAATGTAAATTAAAACATCAGTGAAGTAACTCTACGCAAGTCCCAGAATGAACAAAAATCCAAAATACTGGCAACAGCAAAAGAAAGTGAGGCTAAAGCCAATGGGAGCTCTCACCCATTGACTGAAGGAATGTAAAATGATACAACCACTTTAGAAGATATTTTGGCAGTTTCTTGAAAATTTAAGCACTCTTCATATATGATACAGCTTTTATGTCTCATGGTATTTACCCAAAGAGTTGGAAACTTATGTTCACACACAAACCTACAAAAACATTTATAGTAGCTTTATGAGTAATTGCAAAAACTTGGAAGCAACCAAAATGTCCTTCCATGGGAGAATGGCTAAAATGGTAAATCCAGAAAATGTACTATTATTCCACACTGAAAAAGAAAGGAAGAACTGTAAATGCCTATGACATACTTTTTTAAATTTAAAAAACTCAGGTTTCTAAAAATTGCAATGAGGGCTTTCTGCTGTGATGTGTAAGAGCTTCGAAGTAGTCACACCTGTCCTCAAAAAGTATTGAGCTTCTGAGAGCGGTGACTTTGGTTGCATCCATCACAACCGTGATCACAGGAAAAACCATCACCTCCCAAAATGGAGACTGGAAAAAGCAGAGAATGTAGGTCAGATGGCCAAAAAAAAAGAAGCCCCAGGTAGCAACTAGTGGAAAAATTTACTGGGTGACTTTGGTTAATTGCTATAGGCTACGTATGAACTAGTTTGAGATTTAAAACTCTCAGGGGCTGGGAATAAGGGTCCACTTGAAAGATACTCTCCTTTCTGAATAACCCTTTCTACCTTTCTTGTAGAAATGACCTCAAAGTTCATTCATTCCAGCACATTGAGTGTGGCAGCTTAAGATCATAGGATCTTTTATATTAAAGGACACCAGATATAACTAAGACTATTTAGCGTAAGTTCTATGCAGGATATATCCTGTGAGCACTGTATAAATATCATTGACATCCTTATAAACACTGTTAGGTAGATTCCAAATTCTTTCATGATCCTTGGATGACAGATGAGAGGAAGTTGAGGGTCACCAGATCAGGTTGATCAGATTTAAGCCCAGTCTGTGTATCTGCAAAGTGAAAATATCTAAAAATGGATTTAACCTGCCTGTGATACACAGATAAGTAATTGTTTTCTAAAGTGAAGTGAGTGATTCCGCACATTCTAGACATGCAGCTCCTGTAGAGGAAAGGGCTTAAAAATGCACCTATTCCAAAGGAAAAATTGAGAATCAAGCACTACAAGAATGATGTAATGAAGAAGTTTTTATTTACTATTCTATAAATATTGCAGAGAGTGAGTGCTTTTCAAAGCACACACCTGGGAGTGATGTTAGAGATGGTTACTGGGACTTCATGGAAAACTAGAGATGAAAGTGCTAATTTAAATCCTGTCTATGTTTATCAAATCTCTTAACTATGGTAACTGCATCTCCTCATCATTTTAGACATGCTCAGATAAGTAATATCTGCCTCCTGACGGTCTTGCTCCTTCCTAACTTTTAGTCTACCAGAGATCTTGCTTAGATAAACACCAAAATTGATCCTCAGCACTTACTCAAAGCCTTGGTCCTCCACTATTTTCCATGAAGAATCTCACCCTGTGTCCTTTTGGTGCACGTGCATAAAATTAGGCAACACCACACTTAGGAAATTAACACGGAGTCTAATTTAATCAGTGTGATGTACTCTTAGATGATATATTTTATATGTTTGATATCAGGTGATAAATGGGCTCTAAAATAAAGCAAGATTAGGGGTCAAAATGGAATCAATCACTAGGTGGGTTCTTACATACACACATACACACACACAATTGCAAGACTACTCAGGTTTCAGGAACAACAATAATTAGATTTCTTTGCGAAACAAAGAAAAACATTGTGGTCATAAGTGGCCAGTTATCTTGCTCCAATTTTAAAGTTCTAAGCAAAGGTCACTGTTCCAAGATGACATCTTCTATATTCCAAACAAAATACCATGATGACTTCTCAGCAGCTTCACAGCTTTTAGCTTTCCAGCAAGTTTCCTTCTCCTTTCTCGGAAGCCTAAATTCCAGTTTCCAAACAAGAGTCTTATACTTGAGTCTCTAGCAACATTTTCCTCTCCCTCAGGGTGGTCAGAACCAGGGTAGCTCAGCCTCTGGGATGGCTGCCCTCCCTGGGTCAAAGCCCAAAAAATGGAGCACTCCCCCTCTGCCACTTCTACACTTTCTTAAACCCTTATCAGAATCTCCATCAATATTGCTTCTTTCTTGTACTCAAGGCATGTCTCATCTGTTGCTATTTCTCTTCATCTGTGCCCCTTCCAGTGTAAGGCACCATTTATAATAGATGCTGGCTTCAACCTTGCCTTTCAGTTCTGTATTCATATTAATTGCTTAGCTAATACATGGTTTGCAATCAGGACCCCACTGAGATATCTGTAACCTCATATTCATCATGGAATTATTAACAATATATTGCTAAGATATGGAAACAACCCAAGTGTTTGGATATGAATGTAAGGATAAGTCTATGTAGTATAAACATCGGCCACAAAAAAAGAAGGGGATTCTGCAGGATGGGACACCATTTAGTAATGAGAAGGATATTACACTGAATGTGAGTCACAAGAGAAAATATAATGCATGCTACTTGTATGAGATAGCTTGTATGAGATAACAAAATAATCAAATTCATAGAGTCTGAATAAGCAGGTAGTTACCAGGAGTCAGGGGGATAGTGAAAAAAATGCTGTTCAAGGGATATTTAAGAGGAATAAAATTTAGCAGTCTACTCTGTGACACTAAGCCTGTAAGTAACAGAATTGTATTGTACACTCTAAAAAATGAGATTAGATCTCAATTCAAGTGTTCTTACTGACACTTAATTCAACTTACTTATTCTAACCTCACTTTTGCTATAACCACCACACACACACACTCACACACACACACACACACAAGCATGCATGCATGCATGCATGCACACACACAGGGGCAGGAGGAAAACTTTAGAAATGATAAATTTTTTACTATCTTGATTGTGTGATCACTTCATGGTGTATATATCCATAAATACAACAGATTTCACGTGCACATAGTTGAGGGCCATTTTTGTGTAACTATTCTACCTCAGCAAAGTTGTCTTTAAGAGAACTACAATAATCAAGTCAGCATAGTGTCTGTAAGGTATATAGAAATAGCCTTAGCAAAGAGGGTAGATTATTTCTGACAAAGGCACCTGTTTACATTATTTTTAAGATGAGAAATAATATATTCTTTCTGCAGATGGTATTGAATAGCTAGGATTCCATCAGCAAAGAAAAAAAATAGTTCTCCTTCACCACACCAAATAAAAATTAACTCTCAAGGGAGAATATATCTGAATGCAAAATGTAAAACTTTAGTATTTTTTAAAGGAAGCAAAGAGAAAGATCTTTGTGTCTTAGGATTTGGTAAAGAATAATCTAAACAAGACACTGTAAGGATAATTTATTAAAGAAAAATGATATATTAGGTTTAAAAATGAAACATTTATTTTTCTTTGAAAGACACTATTTAAAATACTTGCTCAAATGCTTCCAAAAATATTTGGAAATCATATATTTACAATGGACCTGTATCCAAAATATATAAGTAGTCCCCAAAGGCCAACAGGTATAAACAAACCTATTAAAATGTACAAAGCATTTAAATAAATGGTTCACCAAGAGGAGTATGTGAAAAGCAGAAAGCATATTTGAAGAGAAGTGAAGAGAGTTAGTTCATAGTATGGATACAGATACTCTCAGGATATAAAGCTACACACCTATTAGAATGGCTAAAAAAAGAAAACAAAGGTAATACCAATTGTTCCCAAGTAAAGAAAATTTCCCAATCAAATAAAATTTATGTTTGTACCAATTTGTATCTTCTGTAGAGCTCTGTTGACATTATCCCAAACAGAGAACAACATGAATGTCTTTCAATGGATAAATGGATACAAATATTGTCATACATCTACAAGATGGGTTAGTAAACAAAGATAAGCAATAATTGGCCCTTGGTCCATGGAAAGTATATGTCTTTTAAATGCATTATTCTGACAAAAGAAGCCAATTTGAAATGTTTGTCAATGTATGATCAGATCAGTTTATAAACTCAAAAGACAAAGCTCTATTGTGGAGACTTGTCTATTGTAATCAGCAAGATTTGCAGGAAACCAGAGCATGTGTTTATAAGAAAACAGTTACTGGGTTCTGTGTGTATTAAAAAAATGTTCACTTTCCAATCGGGTTCCTGGCTGTATGCATCTATATCTGTTTTTGAAAATCATGAAACTACACATCAAACAAGTTTCACTGTATGGATATTTAAAAAAAAAGTAAGAGTAGAAGGGTCAGTGTCTTTCTTACAAAATAAAATCACCTCTTATATGTAAAGAATAAAAAGGGAAGAAAAATTATAGGAAAACTTCATATTAATGAACATAATGGGCTCAAAATGGGGAAAGGATTTGTTCACAACCCCATAGGCAGGAAGAGTCAGGGCCCAGAGAGGGATTCTGTCCAAGTTCCTTCACCTCTGAGCCTTGATTCTTTCAAATACTTAAGATGGACATCAGGCTTGGAATCCAACCACAGCCTTTACTTCAAGTAGACATGTTCATCTTATTTGTCATCCATTTAACACTGTGTAACAGGCCTCATGCAGTGGAAGATCCACTGGGATAATATTGCTCTGGGACTTCTATTAAGATAGAGACACCTAGCCAGAAGGAATAGCTCTAAGGTGTATACACCTAAAGGGCAGGCAGGAAAATATAGCTTGAATTATAGTGTTCTATATGGAAGAAATTCTAAATCCATCTGTTCTACTCAACCTTTAAATGTTCCTATTTTATATCACATAGTGCTGCCTCAATAAGAATCTCATGCAGAGTGCTTGCTGTATACATGGAGATGATATTTTATGGGAATTAACTAGTTTAGCTGAAGTTATACTTTTTATGACACTAGACATTCCAAAATGAATTTTAAAATTTTAATGAGAAGCAGGCTGCCTGCATGCCCAGGGTCTTGGGCCATTGGAACTCCTTTGCCAACAAGGAGCAAAGGTGGAAATGACCTCTAGGTAGGTCCCCTACACCCAGAGAGCCTGGGAGGGGTCCTGGGTGGATTTTAGCCCCATCCACTAGTGGATGGTTGTATGGGGCAGCCATCTGCAGCTAAGAAATGTTTCCCCTAGCCCCTAACCCAAGGGGACTTGGGACAGTACATGCCTGGATATCCAGGCCTCACCCCCATTCAAGGAGGTACTGGCACATGAGGAGTGGGGGGTGGGGAAAATGCCCATTCCATTTAACTCTTATTCCAGCTAATCTTCAGGAGGAGGAAGAACATACATAATACAAGCACCATCATTGAATGGGTGAGGGACCAGGTAAAAATCCAACTCACAAGCCTGAGCTGGACACAGCAGATGGACAATCAAGAGAAACCAGTGCATGGAAATGATGTCACGAAACACACCTTTGTGCACACTGAGTCTGAAAGACCCAAGAACTTCATTTCAGAGATGCCTTTTAGGAGAGCAAGGCGGTCCTCCCCACACTATGGGAGAAGAGAGGAAGGCCAAAGACTGGGGGCATCGGACCCACAGCAAAGTTGCAAACTGAGGCACAGGAGATGGTCTACAACAGCCATTCACAGATGCCTGTATCCACAGAGAAACTTCTTCATGACACTAACTGGGGATCAGACCCCCTAATTTGACACCATAACCATAAAGTAAAGCAGCAAAACAACAGAGATTGGATTGGAGAAGAAAGCTTCCAATGAGAAAGCATGGAAACTGCACAAATAAATATAGACTGACTGCCCAATGCAAACTTATGACTGAAAACCTGTCATCAAGGCTCCCCTCGTTCCAAGAACACACTCCCTCACCCAATGAAAAACACTACCACAGGAAAGAAGGTGACTAATGGACTTAACACAGATTAGTAAACAACAAAGCATGGTGTGTGAGAGAAAGGAAGGCGCATCTGAGGGAGGGGGGGGAGATATTAAAAAAAATTTTTACTTGAGGTTGTGATTTAAAAAATAAAAATTTAAAAACAAGTTTCAAGAATATAAATGAGTTTGGAAATGTAAGGTGAAGAAACTGAAGGGCTCTGTCTTTTGTAGGCAAATCTCCTTCATGGAGTTTTTGTTATTCAAGATTTTTATGATTCACTTTCAAATTACTGTTGTAGGCAAGTTTTAGAGAATATTTATTCTGGTAAGCTACATTCTGTGTCTTTAACCAGGCAGTCAAAATTATATCAAAGTCATTTGTTGAAATGACAGACATTTGAACAAAAATTTTAAGGAAGTAGTCATATGCAAGCATTTAGCCCCTAAGTCTGTTGCCATTTGCCTTGAGAGGTTTAGGTCCTATCTACAGTTGAGAGAGGAGTATCTTATTGTTTGAGTGTTAACAATGGGAGATTACGAGTGATACTAAATTGTTTACATTGAAAACAAAGAGCTTTTTTCAAATGAAGCCATACTTGTCTTTACAGAAAGAAGTAACTGTTTATGAGTAAAATAGAAGAGCACAATACAAAAAAAAAAAAGTAGAATTGCATTTTCATTAAAAGAAAAACAGTTCTTTGAGGAAAATCTAAGTAGAACCAGCACTGAAAAAGCAAAATAAATTAAAAAATATGGAGCTTGACAAGGTGGGTTGTGAATAGGGAAAAGGGAGAAACCTGTTACTGGGTATCAACTTTATGATAATATTTTGTTTCTCCCCGATTGCCATGAATATTTTATGATCTTTTCACAACCTAATAGAAATATATTCTTAAAATAACTACATTGGCTGTTTCAAATATAAAACACATTTATATATTTAATGGTTATCAGTGAAAGGGGTAGCCTTTTTACTGACATATCACGTTTGCTTAACTCTTATAACCTAGAAGGCTTCACATTGACAGTTATTGTACTTCTAAAGTACTTTCAAATCCATTTATTCACTATATTTTCCTGACAATTTTCTTCCAAGGTAACTCCAGTATATAACTACGTAACCATAGAAGTAATACTTACTGAATACTTCCTTATGTATACCTGGAATCATGATATAATTCAACCCTACTGGGTAAATCTCAATATGATATGTCATTTTGTAGGTAAGATTACTAAGGTGCTGGGAAATTTAAAAACTTGTGTAAAAGAGCTAAGATATGGAAAAGATAACACTGAAAGCAGGCTGTCTGTCCAGTGCCTGACTCACCTGAAGATGGGTGGATAATAGAATTGATACAGTTCAGAGGAACTACAGTTTCCTTCTTCTTTTATTGTTTCTTTTATTGACATCATATCGGCTTACAACATTGTACCTGATTTCAGCACACAGGTACCACATCTCCTCAGATGAATGACACCACCCCACATCCACCACCAGTGCACCCTGCACCACAGTCCATCAGGTCCCTACTACCTTTTTTCTGCACCTTTATCTCCCCTTCTGGGAATCTCAGTTCTGCAGTCAGATTAAAGGGTTTGTTCTGCTCAATCATCTGCTCCTTTGTTTGGTTTCTCTGTATACCACACCTAAATGAAATAATCCAGTATTTATTGTTCTCCTTCTAAATTATTTATCTTAGCACCTCCCCCTCCAGGTCCATCCATTTTGTCACAAATAGCACAATTTCTGTTACTTTCTTTGAAAATCTAATGGTTTCTTTGTAGAAGTAGACCAATGTTGAAGAGGAAGTTGTCAAAATAAGATTTACTAATAAATTATCTTTGTGAAACACTAGCTGTTCGGACATATCTAATTAATGATTTTAAATGTTTCATATTGTCTGATGATCTGGTATTAAATTGGTGACATTATTATAAAGTTGATTTGACAGAGTAAAGATATAACAAATGGAAATGTGACCATATCAGAATATCTAAAGTCCAGGTAATACCTAAAAGATAATTTAATATGATTGCTTAGGTTTGTTTTGCATGTTTATGGTTTCTTGAGCTTAGTTCATTGGCATAATTAAGAATAGGGGAAATAAGTAGAATGTCCTAGCAATTTTTTTTATTCAAAGTGTGATATTTTATATTCTCAAGCCACACTATCCAGTTTGTTCAAGGAGAGAGATGGGACAATCTTGACACTGGAGAGCTCACCTTCTCAGCTTAGTTGCTCCTTTTCTTTGATGGTGTGTGATAGCATACTGCACACCTTGGCCTTGTGCTGGGGTGACCAATACTGCAAAGACTTGCCAAGTAGCATCATAGTCTGTGAGCACAACTCTGACGTGGCCCTCATACTTTAGAAAAAGAAATTCATAAAAAATAATTCAGCAGTTGTTAGAGTAATGCTAATCATTAACATTTATGTTGCACCAAAAATTATATATGTTTATAGATTAGTTTATTTTAAATATACCCTCTAGACAACAATTTTGGCATGAATTTTTGGCCCTACCAGACTCTTGGAGGACTCTATTTAAGGGAACCAAAGACATATTAACTATCAGATTTCTAAAATAAGTCTTCTTTATCAAGCGCTCCCCACATACAGCCAGATTGCTGGTCCCCTATTCCCAGTTCCTGCTGCTTCTGAGCATCTGGCCCTTTTGGGAATGGGGCCGGAGAACGGTGAATAAGCAGAGCTTCTGAAATTAAAACACTCAGTCTACCTGGGAAAAGGCTTTGTAAAAGTAATTGAAGTACAACTCATTCAGCAAAATGTGTAGGTACTTGCTGTTATTTTTCAGACTATCTTGCAGGTGTGGGACAATATAGAACTGAATGTGAGTGACAATTTCTCTCTCCTCATGTAGGTGATATCTTATAGGTAGGGGCCATAAAATCAAAGAATAAGAAAAATAAAGATTAAATCAATTTCAAGTAATGATATACAATGAAACTGAATTAATGCAAAATGAGAGAGGATTTCATTTCTGTTAGTTTCAATGGAATTAAGAGTACCTGAAAAATTCAAAGTCAGCTAAGCTTCATTACCTCTTCCTATAATAGATATTCTCAATCTTTATAACTGTGAATCTTTCATTAAATGAAATATGTTGCTATATGTTGATTGTGAATGTAATTGTATATGTATTGTGTTGGCTATATTTCTCTTTTGCATTCTGTTGACAAGAGTGCAGATGTAATGGCTGGATCATGAGCAGCCAGGTTTGGCCATGAGGATCTACTGGGAATAGAAGCCTGCAAGGAGATGAACAAGTTTTTGGAGAGGCCAAGTCTTTGTCTCCATGTGTTGCCATTCCAACACGAATCACATAACTTTGAAATTAAAACTTATAACACAAGCTTCTATTTTATATAAGACTTTTCTCTTTTAGTTTTTGGTCTACAATTTACAGCTAAGCCTAAATCTAATAATGCATCATTTTTTCATGATTTCTTATAAACAAAAGTTGCACTTTCTGTTTATTTCATATGTCAATATTCCAATTTGTTGCATATTACTTTCATAAATAACTTCAAATTGAACTATTATTAATTTATTTATACATTTTTTTTCTGGCCAAGGATTAATAACTGACTCCACAATAGACAGTCTTCTAAATTCTGCTGAAAACATAAAAATAAAGAAATAGCTTATACTCAGATTAACATAAATTTCATTGGATTTTTCCTCTATTTCTTGTGCCTTGTCTATATTATCTTTATGACAGGAAAAACAACAAAATTGTTGCTTCCCTCATTTCTCAAATGAGCAGTTGAAGATGTGGAATTCCAAAAAATCAGTGAAGGTTGTTAACTGAGGTCTCTGCCAAGCAGACACTGTACGTTATTCAAGAGGAATATTTCTTTTATAAGACAAGATATAAGAATTAACAACTGCAGGGCAAGGGATGAACCAGACTATGCTGCAAAATAGTATAAATAACTTGGGTAATTAAAAACATGAAAAATATCTCAGTCCAATGACTATTAACATCCAATCACTTCTAATAATTTTCCTCCTTGAAGTAGCTTAACCTACTTCTCACACACCAAGCACTTTCAGATATTTTGATCTGCCATAACATCAATTTTACTAAAAAATTTCTCTTTTAAGAAAGACATTTTTAGTGCTCAGAACTGACTTATGTATTTTCATTCTTCATGCTTGCAATGTATCAGAGGTTGGTGTATTGAAGTAGGCATGTCTAAAATCATGATACATTTCCAAATAATTGTCAGTATCTTACTAAATCACATTGCTTCCTGCAAGGTTATCTAAATTTCATTAAATCACGAAATTCTTTACATAATAAATAAATTCTTTACATACTAGATTGAAGAGTTTGTCATCGAATAATTTTCTATTCTTGTTCTAAAGAAAGGGCATTTGTCTCTGTTCCTGTAGGGTGGAACTGCTGTTTAGGCAAGTGTGTTACTATTAGCAGTGGTGTATAATGCATTTGCTTGGATGTAGAAAATAAAAAAAACAGCAATTTTAATTTCTATCATGCTTAACAGGCCCAAACTTAACTCCCCTAGCAATATGTTACTTACCTTTTTGGCGATTCCTTAATTCTTTTATAATAGAAACGTAGAAAAAGAAGGATCTCTTCATAGGATGCTGACTCCAATATACATTCTATTAGTCTGGGTATTTGGAAACATGGCAACAATGGAATTGTGTTTATTCCTCAGTTCTCTTAATTCTTTTACAAGAGATTTGAGTTTGTTTCTTACCACATTTTGTGACATCAATTTGTTTATTTATTTATTATATAAATAATTTATATATATTTCACATCATCATGATCCCTGATGGTCACCCACAACCTCCCCTCCATGGCCACTCCAGCTTGACCCCTCCCCCAGTTGTGTACTACCATTTGGTTGTCCATATATTCGTGAAACCATTTGGTTTCTGTCTTTTTCCTTCTGACTTGTTTCTGCAAATATAATTTCTTCTAGGTACAACCATCTTACCAAAAAAACCCATCAAATTTGTCATTTTTAATTGATGCATAATATTCC
The DNA here is from genome assembly GCA_004024945.1 of Uropsilus gracilis. NCBI lineage: Eukaryota > Metazoa > Chordata > Mammalia > Eulipotyphla > Talpidae > Uropsilus > Uropsilus gracilis. Next base: position 54,115 of record PVHY01003679.1, on the reverse strand, counting down.
ATTTTTTATATATATACCACTTTTTTTCCCACCCAGTACTCTGTCTTGGGAAATTTGGGTTGTTTCCATGTCCTTGCAATTATATATAGTGCTGCAATAAAATTCTGAGCACAAGTGTCCCTTTTTACCCATACTGAGGTCCCCTTTGGGTAGATTCCCTGAAGAGTGATTGCTGGGTCAAATGGTAGTTCCACTTTCATTAGTTAGCCCACCATGGCTGGACTAGTTTACATTCCCATCAGCAGTGTAAAAGTATTCCTTTCTCTTCACATCCAGGCCAGTACTTGTTTTTTCTGTTTTTTTGGATTTGGTGTAAAGTGATATCTCATTGTATAAGGTGGTATCTCTTACTGGTGTAAGGTGGTATCTCATTGTGGTTTTGATTTGCATTTCACTTATTGCTAGTGATGTTGAGCAGTTTTTCATGTGCCTATTGGCCATTTGGACTTCCTCTTTAGAGAAGTCTTTGTAGATCTTCTCCCTACTTTTTAACTGGGTTTTTTGCTTTTGTTGTTGTTGTTGTTGTTAAGTTGTGTGAGTACTTTGTGTATCTTTGTTATCAAACCCTTATCACTTGTATGGAGGGCAAAATTTTTTTCCACTAGATTGGGATTCCTTTTGTTTCTTTCTGTTGTCTCTTTTTCTGTACAGAAGCTTTTTAGTTTGACATAGTCCCAAGTGTTTATGTTTTCTTTCTTTTTTTTTTTTTGCCAGCTATCTATGAAATCAAAAATGGATTTCTGAACTGTAATTCATGAAGGGTTTTGCCCATGTTTTCCTCAATGTATTTATGGTTTCAGGTCTTACGTCCAAGTCTTTTACCCATTTTGAGTTAATTTTTGTATATGGTGTGAGGGAGATAACGTGGTTCATTTTTTTTTCATGTCTTGGTCCAGTTTTCCCAACACCATTTATTAAAGAGGCTGTCCTTGTTCCAGTGCAATTTTTTAGCCTACAGCAAACATCGTCTTAAGTGGGGAAAAACTAAAATCATTCCAATTAAAAATCTAGAACCAGGCAGGGATGCTCACTATCTCTACTACTTTTTAACATTGTACTGGATGTTCTAGCAAGGGCAATAAGACAGGAGAAAGACATAAAAGGAGTGCAAATATGGAAAGAAGAAATACAGTTCTCATTATATGGAGACAATATGATTTTTTATGTAGAGAATCCAAAAAAAAAAATCCACAGAAAAATAAATCATTTCAGTAAATTAGCCATTTACAAGATCAACACACAGAAGACAGTAGTTTTCTTATACATAAAAAGTCAAGCAGAAGAAGAAATTAAAAACAAAAACATTCCATTTACCATTGCAGAAAAAAAAACCTGGGGATAGACCTAACAAAAACACGTGAAAGATCTATGCAAAGAAAAACTTCAAAACACTGCTAAAGATATAGAAGAAGACATAAGGAAATGGAAAGATATTCCCTGTTCATGGATTGGAAAAATTAACATCATCAAAATGGCCATCCTACCAAAAGCAATCTACAGATTCAATGCAATCCCTATAAAAATTCCAACAACATTCTTCAAAGAGGTAGAGCAAAAATTGCTGAAATTCATATGGAATAACAAAAGACCTTGATTATCATAAAACCTCCTGACCAGAAAAAGAGAGAATGGATGCATTACTATTCCAGACTTCAAACTATATTACAAAGCCACAGTAATTAAAACAGCATGGTTTTGGTACAAAAACAGACAATCAGCCCAATGGGACAGAACTGAATCCCCTGAAATAAAGCCACATATATATAGTCAACTAATCTTTAACAAAGGAGACATCAATTTAAGTTTGCAGTTTTAACAAATGATTGAAAGGGAATTGGTTTCTCATAGCAAATATCTCATCTCTCTGATGTTAATCAAATGAAAATTATTTATCTAGACACCCAGCTATAAATAACGTTGGCAGTATAGTCCATCTCTGAGGGAGAGGCAGTGAACTCTGAAACATCTGAACTGGTGAAATGACCTTTAAAATTTATAAAGCTTGTAGATTAGTCAAGAATATGGATTCCACCCAGAAGCCTGCAATATTAATATTTTAATGCATGTTTTCACCATCCAGCTGTAATACATTTTCTAGTGTTTACATTGTATTTAATTGGTTAAAATAAAACAGTTCAAATTGTGGTTTCTACAGGGTCAATAATAAAAACAGAGATGTTCTTTATGACCAAGATCAACACAGGGAACTGTGTTTTTGATACTGATATCAACTTCCTACATGGCACTGCATCCAGCTGGCATTAATGCTCATTCTGTATCTTCTACAGATTCAGTTGACCACAAAGTTTTGCAAAGTGTTTCCATTGGAGTCTGATTCCCTATATCTGATCATTGATCTGATCCGGGTTGGAAGAACATGTCCCTCGAGGTTTTACTTTTGTCACCAGAAACTAAATCAAGTTATATTCCAAATAAAAACATTGCATTTAATCAATTGGTTGGCAATTAGATTTTACCTATCCTGGGCAGTACACTCATTGTCTGGAAGGGCATTTAAGAGGTATTTAAGCAATCATTTCATGTGTCAAGATTTTGGGGTTGAGGTGGTGACTGCTCAGAAGCAGGTACCATCTACTTCCTCGCATTGGACATGCATGGACAGAGAGGGAAGTGGTCAGGCAGGCAGTGCAGGTCCCGGTGACTGGGCTCAAGTTGGGTCTGTAAACCCTGTAGTCCACTTACAGGGTGACAATCCTTGGGGGATGCTCTCTGTCATGACAGTCATTCTGTCAGGGACAAGAGATACACGTTTAGATGGAAATAACTTGGTTTGACAGACTCACTACCCCCTGACTCCTTCCCATTCATCCACTTTTGAGAGATCACCCTGTCTCTCTGCTTCCTAAGGCTACCACTTCCCCCCACCCTGGTCAGATGCTGGGACTTGGCGAAACCTCTGCTCTACTCTCTCCTGGACAATTTCTCTGACTCTGGCTAACCCTCTCCTGCCATCTAGTCAACCATCAGGGAAGGACATCAGAGAAGACCTGGAAGTCTAACTTAGGGAACAACAGGGCTCGTTAAATCCCAGTGAGAATGAGTCTTCTTTATGCCCCCTTGGTACCCATACCAAGCAATTAACCAGGTCTTGCTCCATCTATTTCCACAAACTGCATCCAGCACCAACGCTCCTTCTTTACAGCACTCTTCACCTATAACGGCAGGCTCAGGATGTGCAACATCCTCTCTTCTAAGAGGCTGTAGGGGCCTCTTCTGCCCCTCTTGCCCTGGCCCGAAGCCTTAGCTCTGCACAGACCTGTGGCCACCGCTCAGGACGCACATGCTATTTCCACGCTACCCCCTTTTCTAGGTCACTGAGTGCCGGAGTTCACCATGTTACAGGATTTTGTAATTCAGCCCAGGTCGTACTCTTCAGTTCAATTTCTGAAAGGTTTCCTTAGAAGTTTCAAGCTCCAGTAATGCTCGTTTCAGTGCCTCCTCCTACCATCCTTTACTGCCCCTGCCCCCATCCCCATCCCCTTTATCTAAGAATTCCTGCTCCACCCACTCTGGTCCTGATGTCTGTCTGCCAAGGATGATGAGCTGACACATCTGTGCACATCTTCACTGCACAGGCAGCTGGGAAAACTGAGCCTTGCTCCTGGTGGAGACTTCCTTCCCTGTGACCTCCCAGCGATAAAGGGGACACAACACCACCGTGATGAACCAGTCTCAGAAGTTCTTTTACAGCGTTTCCATCGTATCCATGGGTGGAATCACTCATGAGCCACCCAAGTTCAGAGAAGACATTCCAGAGTATTTGTAGCCATGTACTTCTCATCATTCTGTTATCACTCTATACAATTTTGTATCTGTTTTCTTTATGCTGTGAAAAATTTTGTACCTGGGTATTAAATTTTATGTATATTAACATTGTGCTGATAAAGTACAAATTACACTGAATGTTTAGTTAAGGTTTAGAAAAAAACCCTCAAAGGTGAACATGCTGTGGTTTGTAATGTTTTATAAGGATTGACAATTTGGCATCTTGGTTTTTATTTTTATTGGTTGGTTATTGAATATTAATTTTAATCATTCAAAGCCCTTTTTTATAGGTGCTTTCCTCTATTTCCTCTAATTTATTTAATATGTATTGAGCGATGTAAACTTTCCATACTATATAATTTGATTTTAATATTATAATTTAATATGATATAATTTGACCTGTGAATATTCCTATCTTAACACATCTAATTAACTTTAATCAATGTAATAAGAATATAGTCAATGATTATTTATTAAACCATATATATTTGGACTTTAATATTCTTTTTATACTTTCCTTCCCTCTGAGGTTGAAAATATATTTTCAAAAACTTGGACTATATGCAAAACAGGGAAATCATTCATGAGGAAGAATGTGAATTTATAGGACTGTTCTCTGGTAACCAACGAAGAGAAAGTAGTAGAGGTAGACATGAGAAATTTAAAAGATTAAAGGTTATGTGGGGATTTTTCTAGAGGTAATGGTGAAGCGAATGTGGACAAATGGCAGCCGGTGGTCCTGATGGTCATAAAAAGGAGGGGTTTAATGTAAACTGGTCCAGTCACTATGGAAAGCTGTGCAAAGGACACTCAAACTATTGACAATGGAGCTACCCTTTGATCCAGTGATCCCACTTCTGGGAAATCTACCAAAAAGATGCAAAAACACTAATTTAAAAGGAAACCTGTACCCCTATGTTTATTGCACTATTGACATTAGCCAGTATATGAAAACAAACCAAATGAATGGATCAAAAAAATGTGATATATTTTCACAATGGAATATTATCATGCAATTAAAAAAGACAAACTCCTGCCAACATAGATAAAGCCAGAAGGAATCATGCTAACCGAAATTAGTTAAAAAAAAAAAGATAAATTACTGAATGGTCTCACTTATATGTGGGGTATAGAGAAACCAAACAAAGGGTCAAGATAAACTTAAAACAGCAAGCTTATAGCAAAACTGAAGCATAAAGTGAGGAAGCAGATGGGAGGGAGGAGCAAAATCAAAGGTGGGATAAGCACAAGGGATCATGGTGACATGCTGGTGGGAAAACTACAGGATATACAATGATATAAGAACATATATATATAATCAATAAGATTTTAAAAAATAATAAAAGGGAGAGGTGCTGTCAGCTCAAGAGAGAACGGGACTTAAACATCTGGCATGGTAAGCTGGAAATGCTTGGAAGGGGCGCAGTACAAGGTGGACCTTGAGCATCAGTGTGACACTGGCCTGTTGCCAGAGAAAACTCTAGCTAGGAAAGATGAGATTGGAAACCAAATCTATAACTCCAGTGTTGCCTGGGGGAAATCTCCACTGATGCACTCATCAAAAACAGTCCAGTCTAACCTGACTCAAAGGCTCTCTTTCCGGAGACCAGCTTCACCTGGTAGCTGGCAACACAGTCAACCGCACACTGGTGCAAAATTGCTGCATTTGTATCAGCAATTTGCCCTAGGAAAAGTGCCTTGGACATTCCACTTCACTGACACCACCACTCTGACTGCTCACTGAGAGCATCCCTGAGTGGAAGTGGTGCCAAGGAGAAGAGCTTTGCTGTATTAGCAATTTTCCCAGATGTTCAACATCATAGTCTGCTAAGACCTGCTGTTGTCACTCAAGACTCAAAATGTGTTAGCTCATCCCCCTGGGGCCCTTGAGCTCTGGCAGGACATCTGAGGTGGGGGGATTATTTGGCCTCTGGGTGGGGCATTCATCTCCCTTCATTGCACTCCATCGCTAAGTTTAGTTTTACTGCTAGAAAAAGCAAGCTCCTTTAGGGAATCTTTGCTTATCAGGTCACATTTGCTATCATTCTTCCTCCCTGGAAACCAATCTGCTATTTTTGGTCTATTGCTACCCACCATCATTTTGGAGACCATAAAAGGACTTTCAAAAGGAAGAGAGAACTGCCTGAGAGTTGATAAAACTCTTTCCCTAAGGAGTTCAGAAAACTTCTGAACTGGCATCTTTTTCACAGATGTGACTTCAGGTCAATCGTCAGACTTATGCCACTTTTTTCAAGTTGTTCTTGGGCATAAGAATCTGGCTCCTTCTGACCTTCTTTTCCTCGGGAATCAGACTTTCCTTCGGAACCCAAGACACGGTGCAAAAGTGAACTTGGTGGATGTAATGGCTCTTCTATCCAGACACTCTTGCTCCTAACCTGGATTTCCATTCTAATTTTCATTCAGATAATAATAATCTGTCATTTGGGGTAGCTTTCAGTGTGAAACAAATTGCTCAGTTGAGAGGGTCCTTAAAATAGAAAGCTCCAAATATTCCATGGTCTATAAAGTTAAAATCCTCCACATCCAGACTCTCTCATAAAATTAAGTCCTCAAAGGAATCTGAGAGGACCTTTGACTTTGGTTATAAGCTCTGGTCACACTGTCAGCTAAGAACCACTGTCAAATCCCTTAAATTTCTGTACAAGGTAGACCAAACCTCAGAGAATGATCTTAACTACTTCTAGGAACATATTATTCACAGAGCTGTGTCTTTTCATTCATAGACTGGAGAAAACCTCCAGTGCAACAACAACAACAAATTGAGAAGAACAAACACGGTGGTAGTTTCCATGGAAAGATGATGGTGACTTTTTAGGAGGACTGCTAATGGGATTGGATTGTTTATTTATATGATTTTTTAGAGTTTTTTTTTCTTTTTTATCTTGGGAAAGTCATCTAAACAAAAAATCTAGGCATGTTTCTTCATTTGTAAAATGTACCTTATATTGATTGTGACCTCTAGATATTGAAGGAAAAAAATTCCATAGGGAATGCTTTATAATAGTGAAATTCTCCATACAAAATCACCATTTATTTTGCAGTTATTATCTCCTCTAGGGAATCATCATTAAGCACTATATTTTTTGTGGTTTTCAGTTTCAGGGTATATTTTTTTTCATAAATCCCAAGAGTGTATACGTATCTACCTTTGTGAATATAAGATAAAAACCATGATTATTGGTGAAAATCAGCTGAAATATTCAGACTAACCTGTGCTTGTTGGCTGAATAATCTACCTTTAGTTTTCTGCTTCATCTTCCTCTAATATGCCTCCTTTTTATGCTTATCCAGTTCTCTTACTACCAAGAGAGTCTCACTCATTCTCTTTCTGTATCTCTAATCACTTACCATCTCTATACCTACTCCATTGCCATTCAAGGGAGTATTCTTTTTCATAAACTTAATGACACCATGTATCATAGTTAGTTATGAAGCTGAAAGAACATGAAATCTTTAATTCCTGATCAGTAGCCTTGCTTAAACTGCTTACATTCCCAATTTTCCAATCTTCAGACAAAACAACAATAGTAAATGCTTCATAGGACTGACTGAGAGCTAGCAATGTACCAATTAAAGGTAGTTCTGAGGTTTATTTTAAATTTTATAAATTTATTTATTTTAAACTTCCAAATGAATGTTTACCTTAATCTTCACTCAAATATCTGTTTAGAAACAGAAGTATAATACTATAACACCAACCCCAATGCCAAATCTATTCTTTTTGATTTGCTTTTATTTATAGAAATACAAGATAATAAAACAAAACAAGTCTAAAAAGTTAGAATGATCTTATGCTTTCTTTTGCTCCTTATATTCAACAAATTATCAACATACCATTCATCAAAACAAGAGTACTGACACTATTATTTTTGTTTCCTAGCTTAATTCATTTTCCTTGTTATCATAAATCTGTACTATGTCCTTCCATAGGGTGCAGCTCTATTCATGTAGTACATTTCTCCTAATAATAACACCTACTGGTCAACACTACATATATCCCTATTGCCTACAGAATAAGATCATTCTAAGCCTGAAACTTACATTACTCTGGAATCTGAACTTGACCAATCTTTTTTCAAAACACTCTACTTTGTGCCTCATGTATCAAATGACAGGGTTTGACTTATCCACTTGTGGTAGGATAATTTAATAGAAGCTTAATTTTAGAGTCTTCACTAAAAATACAATAATTTGAATAAAAAGCAAATAATTAGTATTGGAATTTTAGTAAATATACAAATCATAAAATACACTCTTGATTAATGTATACTATAATCATAAGGATGAAATCAGGAGCAACCATTCAAAGGATTGAGAAAATAGTTAGATGGAATATCTCAGAGCAGTCATATAGAAGAGAATAAAATAGAGTTGGAAAACTAGAAATAACTAATGAAGGGCCAAAGATATACTTGACTTAATAATTTTGTATCCTTAATAATATTGAGGTAGAAATATTTCTGCACCAACAAAGTTTACTGGAAGTTAAAACTCAATTAAGTTCAACTGTATCATAACCCAGAATCTTTTTAGGGAAACCATCAAAAGTTAAAGATGAAAGAGGCAAAGTGGCATGAGTACTGAATTTATTATAAATTGTCTTTCTTTTATTTTTAAAATAATTTATTTATATATAAATTTCACATCTCTGTGATCTCTGAGGTGGGTTCACCCCCCAACCATTCACACCCTGTCCCACCCCTCCCCCCAAGTTGTGTGCTTCAATTTGGTTGTTGGATTGTTTCTATTGCTGATTTCATACAGTGAAGAGTGAGTAGAATAAATAAAATGAAGGCAAACACTTCAGATAAAGAAACTATGAGAAAAAAAAAGAGGATCAGATTCCAGACAGGCAATCAGTTGACCTTACTGATTCTTTATTAAGTCATTGTGGTCAGTAGGGATTTAGACATAGATTCTTTCTATAAAGTTCACATAGACTCCCTTATTCTTTTTAAATCAACACTTGCACTCAATTGCACAATGGAATTCATTGTTTTGAGATCACACAGGAAACTTTTGAGTTCCTGGAATACCTTGTAATCAATGGCTCACTATCTGCTGTTAGACAGCACACTTACAACAAGTGCACACTTGATTTTTTGCTCACACAACAAACCACACACCTACTTTTATAACTTCCATTTTCTGCTCCTGAAAAGGTAAACAAAAATTTTGTTTTCACTCCATTCCATTAACAAAATCAAGTGGATGCTGTTGCACCTCTCGGGTAACTGGACCCTGATGCATTGCTAGGACAACTGGATGTTGACATGTTGCTAGGACAAGTGGATGCTGATACCTTGCTAAGACAACTTGACCCTGGTGTGTCGCTATGACAACTGGACACTGACCCATTGCTAGGACAGTAGATACTGATGCTTTACCAGAACAATAGAAGACTGACTCGAGGCTAAAATGTGGGAACTATATTCTGTGTTTAACAAACACGTGTTTGTTAAAGCAAGAGAATTGAAGACAGTGGAGACAATAAGTACTTTAGTACTTTTAATTTCATATATATATTGGAGGATTTAATAAATCGAGGCAAAGAAAAATTAAGCGAGTTTGTTAAGGAGTCTAGACTGGAGGATCGTTCTTCTATCTGGGGGAACCGCCTCCAGGGATCTCCAAGATTGCAGACCAAAGCTTGAGCTTCTCCGCAAGGATTATATGAAAATTCAAGAAGGTTACATGAAACATTTCAAGGATTTATGCAAGGGAAATGCCAGTAGGAGCCCAATTAAATGTCTATTGATGTTTTCTATGTCCTGAGGAAAATAAAGGGAACCATTCAAATTTACCCTCTCTTCTCAGTCTTAGTTTTTGGAAACCGAACATTTTAACAATGTCACAAATCTCATAATTCACATTTTTTGAAATTACGAATTAATCTAAGACACCAGCTTCCAGAGATTTTGTTTGTTTTCCCAGAGACAGCATTTTTCTTAAACAGCCTCTTTGTAGGATCAGGGACCACATCCTGACTCTTGTCTGGAGCTTTTCAGCTGAGATCAAGGAGAGGGGACCAAAATTAATCATTAGCCTTGGTTAAAAAATCTAATGAAACAAGTGAATCAAATGCTACTGAACAAAATGTGTCTAACATGATTGACGATTTCAAAGATGCTTAGAGACCAGTGCAAAGTGATCTTTAAAGCGTGACTTACAGTAACCATTATACAGTGGAGTGATACAGAGTACTTAAAAATTCAAGGTAAAAAACCTGGAACAAGGACTAGCAAGGCTTCTTCAGTACAATACACATATCAATAATTTGATCATTTGTCCTTAATCCTCTCAGTGAACAATGGTCACATTGACAATTGACATGAAATAACCAAATTGACAAAAAATGTTTCTCATCAGTTTCTTGACTCTATCTTGGTTTCTTTTTGCTATCCAATCTTTATGACTCATTTAAAAGCAAGTCTCTATTTGAGTTATCATTTATATATGCTTTTGCTGCAAATAGAAGACATGGTAGTTAGTCAATTTTTTCAATAGCCATTTCTTGGATGAAGCTGGAAGGGATGATGTTGACTGAAATTAGTCAGAAGGAAAAAGATAAATACTGGATGGCCTCACTTATACAAGAAATGAAACCAAAGGAAAATAGTCAAACCAACAAACTAATTATAGAACTGAAACATACAGCAAAGGATGGGGAGAGAGGAGGCAAAACATGGGAGGAAGGAACACAGGGAATATGGTGATGGGTCATGGATGATAAGGTAGTAAGAGAAATATCAGTACTAAAACAATGTAAGATAAATTTTTTAATAAATAAAAAAATTTCTTTTGGTATTAAATGTCTACTAGATGTCAATAATCTCCCTGATATTAATAGTTCAAAGATGTAATGCAATTTTATCTTCCTGTTGCACATATGTTTTGGGGAAAAGACTTCAATTAGTATGAATTACAATGTGGTACATTAAGTAATATATGTACATGGTATGAATAATAATGATGAGAGTTAAAGAAGTTTAAACAGTCTTATCAAGTTAATCTTGTGTAGTACATGATAGGTTTCTTTAAGTAAAAAGCAAAATCTTGTGATAAGGAATAGGGAAATTGTTGGCATCCCTTTTAACATAGAGAAGATTAATATCAAAATATTGAGTCAAAAATGCAAAAGTATAATCAACAAATAACTATCACAGTTATTTTAGAAATCTTACTTAAATATAAAAATACTTCAATAATGTAGTTTCTGATAAATCAAATCAAATACCTATCTTTTCTCAATTTTGCAAGAAGTACTACATCCTTAATGTTGAATAATTGACTTGCTTTATAAGATTGTTGTCAGTCATTAGCTATATCTAGCAAGCAGATAAGAGATGTAACATTGACTTTTAAAGGTTAATTTCAGCTCAGTTTATCTGTAAGGAAATGAGAAACAGTGACAGACGTCTGTTAGCTGTTTACTTATATGGGATATTTTTACCTTTCTTGTTCTGTACTGTTATTGGTGGAGAAAGGAGTGGAATGCAGTTGCAAATGAAATAGTAAAGAGAAGTGGTATTTTTGTTTTAACCAAATTGAATCTTATTATTTGTTCTAGAATATTGTAGTAGAATTTATTTTAAGATGCTATTGATAGAATGTAATTAATAGCATGCATAAAAATCAATATATAGTATAAAGTTTAATATCAGAAAAGAAAATTGCTTTAATTGTTTTTTTTTTTTTTTTTAGACTAGGTCTCATTATATTTGCCTGTGGAACCTCAGGCTCACATTGCCGGGGTACCACAGACTCAAGCGATCCCCAGCCTCAGCTTCCCAGGTAGCTGGGATTACAGGCGCGCACCACCATGCCCAGCTATTTTTTTGGAACTAGGTCTAGCTACGTTGCCCCCAGCGGGACTTGAACCACGATCCCCAGTTCTGGCCATGGCCTCCTAGACTGCCGAGAAAATTGCTATAAATTTTAAGAGTGAACATAAAATCATGTCCAGGTGTCCATAAATGAGAAAAGTTTAGGAAAAGTTTAAGAAACAGAGGCCAGAGGTGTTCAGGACAGAGGCAATATGTTTGCCACACATACTTTCATTTTATTCAAGCATTTGATCAACCAGGTGCTACCAATGTGTGTCCTCAGGATCCCTTCAGAAATTAGTGAGGTTCTAAAAAATGTATGATGATAGATTTTGGTTGCAAAGATAAAATCTGGATGGCAACTGCAATCTGAATTTTCATAGCTGAACTTAACAGATTCAGTTCTTAAAATAAAACAAAGCAGATACTCTAGACTGTGAGATTGACTAATGACTACCAGAGGGCACAAGGGGGTTCAACTGGATAACAAAGGAGAACTGGACTTTCAGTGGGAACTTAACATCTTATATACAGAAGTAATTTTTATTGATGTACACAGGGAATTACATAATTTTATAAAGCAAAGTTACTTCAATAACAATATTAAAGCATCTTACTTCTTAATATACATACTCATTAAGTTAATCCTCAGACTCATTATTTTACATTATAAACAAATAGAAACTCAGGTTTTAGGGAAATTATGCCTAACCATGCAAAAAAATGTTGGGCCAAGAATCAATTTCTCAGACTCTAGTTTCTAGACCTTGTCCCCTGTACCAAATGAGGGATTGATCTAGGAAGATGCAAGGAACTTGGTCATGTACAGCAAATTTGTCCTCACACAAAATAAAATACATTTACCCATCAGAGCCTGCTGAGAAAGGAAAGTAAGAAGAAGGGGTAGAAGAAAGAAGGGTTTGAATGGACCTCATTCCTGGGCCTTCTTTTGTAACCAGAGGCAAGCTGTGAATCTGGGTCTGCTTTAGATGGTGCAGCTGGGAGGGGGCACCAGTAAAGAGAATTGTCTGGCTTGAGACATGACTTGAGGGCAAGTGACTAAGAAGCAATGTGGGCAGAGACTCAGAAAAAGATAAAAACAGAAAAGAAGCATTGTGGAAAGAAGCCAGCACAAGTTTCAGCAATGGGACAGGTGGTATCCTTCATGTTTCTTTGAAACTCAGGCTGCAGGTTTGAAGCAAAGAGAAGACACATCTTAGATAAGTGTTTCTTTGTTTGAATACTGGTCCTAGATTTGGTTCCAAGACTCCATCCTGGAAGTATTCTTGGAACTTTGAACACTGGATGGTAACGGAGGTAAGACAACTGTACACAGGTGGTTTCAGTGACTCTTAGTTTTCCCTTGTTTGTAAATAAATGTTGTCATTGTTTTGAGTAGTCTTGCAATTGTGTGTGGGTGGAAGAATCTAGAGAATGCTGGGGTTAGCTACGGGCTAATTGGTTTTTCTCTTTGCAAGTTTTGGTGCCTGATTTGCACCTGGATTTTCTTCATTGGCTCCAGTACCCTGAGAACACTCAGGGAGAGCAGGATATATGTGACTTGAGAGGGTCATTCAACTCTTCCTCCTTCAAGGAGGAATGTACAATTGTACCACAGAATGATGAATTGTAGAAACCAATTCTGTTTTCTCCTATTTCAAGACCTAGAAATTTCCCACCTCCCTAATGAGTTTCTCTCAGCTTGTTGATAAGGATCTTCCCGCGCACAGAGGGTCACAGAAACATTACCACTATCTTTTTAAAAAAGTATTTCATGCCCTGAATATAGCTCAGTAAACACATAATAAGTTCTAGAGATAAAGGTTATATTTGTACTTGTCTAGTATTAGCCCCTGTGGAAGTGGGGGTAGAAACAATTTTGGACAAGTTAATTGTCCATTATGAAGAGCAAGAATTAAGTTGCAAGTCATGAGTATGTATGTTTTGTACTGATTTTTATTTCCATGATATTTATTTATTTATTTTTCGTATTGTTTGCTTACATAGCTCATGTTTGTAGGTATAGTCCTCCTCCCCTTCCCCTGATGGCCCCTACAGTTCCTTTTTTGTTGTCAGTTGTTGGTTGATGATTGGCCTGTTGGTCTCTTTGTGTTCTTTCTGAAGCACTGTTCTCCTGGTTGAAGTCCTGCATTCCTAAGGGATAGCAACCTAGGTTGATCAGTTCTCCATGAATATCCTTAGGGCAAGTGGACTTTCTGAGCAAGTCAGAGAACCTCCTTTCAGTCTGGTGTGTAAAGTAATTTGCCACATTTCTCACTGACATTTCTTTGTGGAGTTGTTTCCCCATTGAGATGGGGGTCTCCTTGCTCATGTTGACAGTGTCTGTGGGTGAGGAACCTAGCCATGGCATCAGAAATGTTGTTGGCATTTCTTGTTGAGACGTCTTGTCTCTCATCCACAACCATCTTGTGTCTCGGACTTCTGACCGTGCTCTCTTTGGGTAGGTGATTGGGTGCGTTCACGGCCTTTATTTCTCTGTCTCTTCAAGTATACCTGAACTGAGTTGTTTTTCTCATTCAGGCAGAGGAATGACTGCGGTGGGAATGAACCAGAGGGAGACCCCCCACCTCCCGCACCCCACTTTTACTCTCTGTGTGAGAGAGCACTCCTTCCCAGAGCCTCCCTTTCTGAATGTGGAATCTGAAGGGGGTGTGGCCCCTCCCATCAGGACATGGAGGAGGAGAGGGGCAGAGCTCCCAGCTGCCTGGAGATCTCTGGGTCACCTCAGCTTCCCCCCAGCAGAGAGCAGTTTACCTTCTTTCTGTGATATTTTAAGAAAGAAGAATTTGCAATCTGTTATAAACATGGATGTTAAGTCTGTGATCAGAAAAGTAGTAGTATAATCTTTTATCTTGTCCTAGAGATTCATTAATTTTGGGGAGGGTTTACCTTACCATCTCTAGATTCATCTCCTAAGTTGAGGGTGTGTATTCATGCGCAAATTGCAGGTTCAACAAAGTATTCCTGGTTGATTTTGTATTAAGAGAGATATATTGATTTTACTCAATGAAGATCAATTATATATCATTACCTCTGAACTAACCAATATGTGGCTTGAATTGCCTAGGCTGAAAATCAGTTTTCTTGTGCAGTTCTCCTTCCTTCACTGGGAAAAGTAGCTTCTTTAATCAGAATTCTTGAAATCAGAGAAATAAGGAGGCACATGAAAGGGAGAAAGGATTAATTTGTAAAGCAGAGTTTGATCTTGAAATGACTCAATGATTTCCTATAATTTTACTTGCTATCATACAGTCAACACCTTTCTTACACTGCTTATGTAAGCAAAACAAATAATTTTACTCTTCTGTTTAAAATCTTTTAAAAGTGCCCAGGTCCTGATTTTAATGCAGACTCCCCAGGCCCTGGATAAAGACCACTCTGCCCCCATCTCCAGTCTTGCTGTTAGCTATGTTTTGCCTGAGAACACACTGCAATTCCAGGCCAATCTCCTCACAGTTCTCACAACATCATCCTCTGTTTACTGTACTTTGCATGCACTTGCATCCCTGCCTGCATCTTCCTTAATTTACATTTATCAAAGATGTATTTCCAGTTTGTTCTTTAATGAGCAAGCATCACCTCAATTTGAGATTCCCTTCCACTGCCTACAATACAACTGTATCTCTGTTCAGTATACCTGCTTCATGTGCAAATCCATTATTGCCACGTTATCCATCAGTGAACATATTGTAAAAATTTCTGGGATAATTCCTTCCTACTCTAGCATATAAAAGAGCAAAACCATCCCACAGACATAAAATTTCGAACAGCTGTGCAAAATCTGTTGCCCACAAGTAAAGTCAGTCTTTTCACCCTCACTGATGACCAAGGAACCAGATAAAGAAAATTCAAGCAATGGGGAACTAGTCTTTATCTCTGCTGTACATTCTTTAGAAAAGAGAGGTTAAATCCTGAATTCCCTTCCTCTGTACAGAAATAGCATTGTTACCAAGAGGTTGAGTTATTTGTCCAACACCCAAACAGGTCCAGGAAAGATTCAAATCAAGATTCAAGCAACAGGGGCTTTCTTAATGTATCATGGAATGGAGAAAGGAGCTTGAACTCCCCTGAAATGGGGAAAAGAGGAACTTATATGAAGAGAGAGAAAGGGATTAGAGTTGGTGTCAGTGGGATCTCAGGGAAACAGAGAGGTCTCCAGGAGCTGCATGCATGCCCCTTTCACTCCCAACTTTGATCTTGACCTATTGTTTTGGATGCTGGTGGGCATGCCTCCGACTATGGTTATGAGGCTGTGGATTCACCCTGGTCTTCTACTTTCATCTTGGTCTCTCTTGACTCCCTGGTTGGTGGTAGTTTTGTTTGCCAGAAAATATAATCAGAAAAGAACAAGGACTAGGAAGTTATGGTTATCAGCTGGGTGTCAGCATCACATTTCTTTAGATCAGAACAACTCAGAATCACAAGAACCCTGTCAAAAATTCCATCAGGAACACTTTCATTTTCAATGTCAACGACTCACTGTTCCTACCTATATAAATTAAAGTTGAACTTGCATTGGATAGAAAAACACTAGGAGTTGAGTCTATCATATGGCTTCCTTGTTTCAAATTTTTGCTTTGTTTATCTAATGAACTCTGTCTAATTGTTGAGACTTTCTGTGCAGTTAAAATATCAGACTGTCATGTAATTGTTTATTTCTCTAACACCTATGCTTACCTGCTCTGGACAACCTCCCTTCTCTTACATCTGAATGCACAGGTCCCAACTTTACCTGGTTTATAATAAATGTTTAGTAGATTATTGTAAAATAAATGACTCAACTAGTTTTGTATAAAAGTGCTGAGTTGTATAGCACCTGAAGAGATAAGTGGTAAAATGGTAACTTTTATCCTTCTTCTTTATGTTAGAGTATTTAAATATGCTAGAGCAGTGGAGAAAACCACACCATTAGACTTCATGAAATTTAGAACAAAAGCAAAGAAATGTTGTGCTTGGTTACAAAGAAATGAAACCAAGATCATGTTATTGATCAGCCAAGAAAATGAGAGTTTTCACTTTAAAAAAAATTTTAATGATGACCTATGAAGTTCAGTCATAGATATTATTATTGTTTTTATATCCTTGATATAAACCTATTGCCTGAATAATGCATAATCCTGGAGACACCTTTCACTTCTATATACTGATGCATTAGATACCAATTTATTACTGCTTTTAATATTTTAAAAACCTAAATGTAGGGTGTAGTAGGGACCTGTGGCTCCTCAGTGATGGGAAAACTATAATAACCGCATCTGAGGGGAGAAATCCTATGTTGTGAAAAAATATAAAAAGATGTTTTTTATTTTATTTTATTTTAATTTTAATGACTAACTAAATACATAAAATATAAGAAAAGGATGCTTAAAAAGTTTTAAACCCTGTGATATTTGGAGCCATACTCATTTAAATAAGACCTAATGAGAAAAAGTAGTGTGAAAATGACAGAGAAAGTGAGAAGACCACGTGCGAAAAATAAAATAGTCAATGCACAGTGAGATTTCAGGATGGCAGGACTGTGTGTCTGTGTGAAGAATTAGTATTTTTACATTAAAAAAATAAGAATGAAAACTTCATGTATAACATCAGAGAAATGTAAACTGTCATGAAATTACATCTTAGCAAAACCATAGTTCCTGGAAATTGCCCACCATGCTCCTCTCAGAAGACTGAATAAACAAAAAAGAAATCGCCTCAAGACTGTGACTACCTGAAGTGAGAATTTTCATTTTAAAAAGTGTTAATGAAACGTTAATGAAATTGTGTCACGGATACTAGTATTGCTTTTATATGCTTGATATAAATCTAATGACCAAAATATACACAACAATGGCAGTATTTTTATAACAGCCTTTAATCTTAGTTATTGTACTTATACTAGCTGCAATGAATTACAAAATTCAAGGGATAAACTCTTTAGCAACATATTCATTGTGAATACAAAATGATTCATGTGCCCCTATGTTTATGGCATTATTCACAAAGCAACCTCATGGAATCCACCTAATGCCATACAGATGGCTGATAAAGTGGTGACTGTCCACTCATACTCAGTGGAATACTACTCAGCTTTTAAGGAAGATGAAATTGTGCTTTTTGGAGCACAACAGATGGGTCTTAAGGTGATTTAATTTTCATAGTTTTATCAGAGTTCACAGTTATTCACTTAAGGATAAGTGATATAAGTGAGAAAGAGAAAGACAATTACTGGATGGATTGAAGGATAACTTGTCAAAGAAAAGGAAATACAAAATACAACAAAAATAACTTTGAGTATCTGAGAAATATACTGGTTATAGGAAAGAAGAACAAAGGGAAGGGGCAGGGGAAGAGTGGTAACAAGTGTCTGGTGCTAGAGCTTCAACGTGGGGTGAGTGAAACTTGTACACATGTGGAAGATGACCTTATATTCTCAAATTTATTAACAATTGGAAGATCAACAAATTTGAAAAAAGAACACTCTGCTTGTTCAGAAATGAAATCTAGTTAAATACGGATGAAATGATTATAGAAGATTAACCAAATTTTAATTAGACCAAGAAGTAAATAAAATGCTAAAATGAATATTCTATACTTAGTTAAATATAATTTTAGCAATTTATTTACAGTTTATGTGGGTGCAACTAAATAGCTGTTCTTTTCCTGATTATATAGTCAAGATGTGAACTTTCATTCAATAATGAACTATAACTCAACTTTAATTACTGGCATTTCCAAAACTAGAACATGTAGCTGATAGGTAAGTGAAAAGCATGACTATTAAGATTCCATTTGGGCCTCCAGAATGGACCTAAATTAAAAACAATACAGAAGGAAGGGACAATTATTAGTTGAATTACACACACACACACACACACACACACACTCCCACAAACAGACTCAGTCAAAAGTATATATTTTTTTAAATAATGGAACATATAAAGATGAGTATTTCAATGTTAACTAATACTTAAATTACAAAATTGGTCAAATCATCTCTATTTTCCCCATTTCTGATCAATTTTCAGTGTTTGCTTTGAGGGACTCCTTATAGATCTACAACTGGCTGCTGGAGTTCTTACCTTTACCCTGGGGCTCCCATCGCTCTCTTCCCAACAGCCCTCACCATGGGGCTCAGCACCTGTGGAGCATTTGTCCTTCCCTTCCCTTGTAGGGTTTGTTTTCAGCTCTTTTCAGACCTATTCCATTTCCTCAACTGCCTGGCTTGTGCTCAACTGCTCTGAAAAGTATAGTCAAGTGGATACACATTTTTTTTTTTTTTACTTTTCATTAGTTCTTTCAGTATCTTTCTTTCTATAGCCACCTCCTCCCTTCTTTGACTTCCTTCATGAAATCTTTGTTTTATTTCTTCCTACGGACTGTATCATCCTTCAGAGAATATGTGTTGGGTAGCAATTATGGGCCACCATCTGCTAAGCTACTGCAATACAAGTGAATAAGTTAGATGTCGCTTCTGCCCACGTGGAACTTACAATCTGTTGAGAAAAGCCCATGGTAAGCTGATAAATAAGCATACTTAAACTGTGATAAAACTATGAAAATTAAAGAATAGAACATAGACATGAGAAAAGTTTCTTTTGCATAGAAATGTCAGAGAACTATTTCCATTACTTTATTTTTCGGTCTTGTCTGTGGGAAAACCCTTCGGTCCTCACAGATTTTTCTTTAACTTCTGTTTGCTTTTTGATCACAATGAATCTCAAGGTGTCTTCATTCCCTTATTAAAAAAATAAGAAAACTAATATAATCAATTTTTGAAAAAAGCCTGAAGTCATTGCTTTGTTGCAAAACTTGTGGTGCAATTAAGAAAACAGGCATTATTAACCAGCCCTGCTAGAAATTGTACCAGCACAGAAATTTTGGTGTGAAAACTGAAGGGCACACAAGGGAATTCTGAGCTTTATGGTGGCAACACTGCACAGTTGGGAGGTGACCATGGTATCGATGAGTATCCACTGAGAGGAAGAGATTCAACCTAAGATTCAAGGTAACCACACAGAAGCAGGAGGATCACCTAGCAGAGGAGTCATAAAACTGAAATCACAGAACCACAAAGGACATCATCAAGGGAAAATTTTTAAATGTTTCACACTATATCAGTAAGAAGTGGAAGAGGAAGAACTTTTTGCTATGAGGAGTGTTGAGTCTGTGCTTAGGGTCTTCTCATGGGTCTTCACGTTCATGCTGATAGGGAACGTTTTTTTCTTGTCTATCTCTTTAAGGTTTTTCCAACAAAAAAGCTTGGAAGGTACAGTACTACCTCCCAGTAAACTGGGCATAAGCAGTCTGCTAAACTAAGAGAGAATCTTGCATTCTCAGAGGTCCTTACCGTCCATGCTGCAGTTGCAAGACAAACCAGTGTTTTGGAAAACAAAACAAGATTTATTTACAAAGAGATAACAAAGCAAGAGTCATTGAGGCCATGAGTGGCCTCTATACTTACCCCAGTTCAGTCTCAGTCTCTAAATCTTAAACAAAGCTGCCTGTGTTTCAAGACATGCGTGTTCAAGACAGGTCCAAAGATGGTTCCTGCCTTCACCCCAAGACTTAAGCGAGAGTGTTATACAAAAGAACATGTGAGACATGATGGTGTCCTACTGAAATCTCTAAAAATTTCAAATAAAGCACAAGGCAAAGATGGCAACCAGCACTCTGAACCTGAAGAAGTTATCTGACACTAAGTCCAGCTTTTCTGCAAGCAGTGCTCTTGTCCAAGATACAAGATATCCAAGTCTTTTCCAGGTTCCAGCCTTTTCAAGAACAGGTATGTTCCACATCAGCTTACACTGATCCCATTTTTTTTCTTCATCATGCTACTATACTTGCATTTGGCCCAATCTCGGGGTCATAGCCATCTAGGCCATTGCCTGTCCAGGCCAGAAAGCCACAGCTCATCCCCTTCTCTGCCTGGGCAGCAGACCATTCTTCTGGGCCTAAATATCCAATGGTGGTGCTTCCCCCCACTCCACCCTGCAGCTCATACAGGTCCCTTTATCCTCCCCTACCAGACACCACTCACAGTGCCCCTTTCCTAGGGTAATGGCATCATTCTAATATAGCTGAGTCACCCTCTAATACAAGAAGCAAAAGCAGCGGAGAGCCCTGCTTGCTCTTCAGAATAAAGATGCTTGACAAAGACAGGCAGATGCTGCTCAGTCACACAGGATGTGACACACGTATGTGAAAGATGCTAGATTTATTCTTGGGACCATGAGATAGGATCAATATGTTGTTCATATGAAGTATTTTTATAAGATTTGTAATAATTTGTAATAAGATTTATAATAAGATTTTTAAAGTTCATCTTGCTTGGTGAGTAAGCATTGACTGGAGTTGGGACCAAGACAAAATTGGAGGAATTGTGATGCCCAATTAGAAAAGCTGGGGAAGCAGATGGAGAACAGGCTCTCAGATTGAAGAGGGAGATTGGAGGATATATAGATTTATGAGTCAATAAAGATAGGGAATCAATACAGTTACCTTGAAAGAGAGTAGGTCAGAGCAGAGGTGTGATTTTTTTTCTAACACTCTGGAGCAGCTATGAGTATCCCCCCTCCACCCCGGTTTAAAATATTACAAAATTGTAAATATGTCTTTTTTTTTTTTTTTTTTTTGAGACTGGGTCTTGCTATTTTTGCCCATGGAACTGCAGGCTCTCGTTCCCCGGGGGACCACAGACTCAAACAATCCCCAGCCTCAGCTTCCCAGGTAGCTGGGAACAGGCGCGCACCACCACGCCCAGCTATTTTTTTTTTTTTTTTTTTTTGGAACTAGGTCTCGCTATGGGCCCCAGGTGGGGCTCGAACCGCGATCCCTAGCCCCAGCCGCTTCATAGGCTGAAGCTTACAAGCACGAGCCACCGTGCCCAGCTGTAAATATGTCTTTATGTACCTTTTTCTCCATGAACAGATCAGTTTATCTTTGTATCTTATAAAAGACCCTTATGTAGTAGGTGTTTTTGTTTGTTTTTGTTTTTTGAGACTATGTCTCACTATTTTTGCCCGTGGAACTGCAAGCTCACGTTGCCCGGGGTACCACACAGACTCAAGCAATCCCCAGTCTAAGCTTCCCTTGTAGCTAGGATTACAGGTATGTGCCACCACACTCAGCTATTTTTGGGGGACTAGGTCTCACTACGTGCCCCCAGTGGGACTCGAACTGCAATCCCTGGCCCCTTCCATGGCTTCCTAGGCTGCCACCTACAGGCATGCGCCACCATGCCCGGCCTTAATTCTATTGTGGTTTTTTTGGTTTTTGTTTGTTTGTTTGTTTGTTTGTTTGTTTGTTTGTTTGTTTGTTTTTTGAGACTAGGTCTCGCTATTTTTGCCCGTGGAACTGCAGGCTCTCGTTGCCTGGGGTACCACAGACTCAAGTAATCTGCAGCCTCAGCTTCCGGAATCCCTAAGCCCTGGCTGCTTCATAGGCTGAAACTTACAAGCACGAGCCACCGTGCCCGGCCCTCCGGCCTTAATTCTAATTGTCATTATGTCCTCACTTCATATGGAGGAGATAGTTCTGGGACATAGTTCTTTATGCTTAAGGGTGTGATAAACTGAGGAAGGGTCCTGGACCATGCATGACACAAATCAGGGGACTTTCTATGTGGAGACAATAACAATAATTGATTTTCAGTTGAGCCTATTGTCCCTTAAGTTGCTAGATTTCTTTACTTTTATTGTTCCATTGAGTTAGCTAAACAATGCACTTTATCCATTTTGACACCATTTTGGTCCTTTCATGGATTAAATGTACCCCTAAAGGCAGACTGAAAATAAAAGCTGATAGGCTAGAGTAATAAAGGTTTCCCAGAGAAACTGACATTTTAGAGTTGATGACTGAAAGGTTAAGAGCAGTAAACAAATGTGGGACTAGATGATAGGATGTTAGAGCAAGAGAGGAGGGGAGTGTGCTTGTATGTGTGGGGGGGGAAGCATCCCCAAAGATCCTGGGGCATGATGAAGTACATATATGTATGTTCTTATTCTGAATTACTCTAGCTTGACAATTTACCTTTAATCCATAACATTATTTGCAGAAAAAATATTTGCTTTATAAGTATGTGATTATTTTTATGTAACTCTTAAAGTTATGTCTAACCAGACAGCTGACTGAAATAATAATTTTACCATATTTCTTAAACATTTACTATATTTCTTAAACAAGTGAAAGTTGCCAGTCTCCTATATAAAAGTGGTAAAGAATGAATGCAGCCTACTATAGACAGTTGATATAATTTGTGTCCCATTTTTAGGTTTGAATATTATGAAGCCCTGATTCTCTGATACCAGCAACATAAATGATTAAAAAAAAAATCAAGGGAAACCCTTGTAAAGTAGGTTCAAATATTGTTTCAGGAGATGGTAGTTATTTGGAGTTCTTCAAATGGCACCTAATGTTTTAGTCTTCAAAATATAAAGCAAAGGAAATAGGTTTGAATTTAATAGTAAATAGCAAGCATCCATTAAAATATTGAATTCAAAGATATAGGAGAAATTTCATATATATTCCAGTACTTAGTGTATTAAAGAGATTACATGTCCTGAACTTCTTTGAACCATTGACTTGATGAGTAGGCATTAAAGGCAGGAATATTGGGTTTTTAGCACAAAATATCATGAATTGCAGTAACAAAAATACTATTTTTCCCCTGTAATTTTATTATCCTCTAACTCTGCATATATGAGGTATATGGTATGGTCATACTACATTTACACTGAATATCAACTCCTCTTTCTCTGACTGACTTATAATCTGTTGACCACAGCATATTTTGAAAGAATGTAAGGCTGAACAACCACCATCTGGATATTTGAATTTTTCAGCAAAGATATTTTGGGCAATGAATTATTTTACTGTTGAGATTGTCCCAGTTCATGAATAAATATCATCAAGGATTTTTGTCTACAGGGAAGAGTGACCTCTATCTATTATATGAACTCAATGAGAGTGTTTGACCTTCCTAAATCCTTGACACAAAATACAATATGGATGCAAATGAGTTCTGGATTTCCAAAATAAGTTCCCTCCATGACACCCTCTATTACATTTTAAAAATCCAGCCGAGGGAGAGACAATTCAAAGCTTTCCTTTGAGTGAATTGAATTCTGCTCTGTTTCCAGCTGCTCCCAAACATGGAGGCTAAATAAAATCTTTTAGAAAGCCAGGTCAGGGAGGAGGCAAAAGAAACTGGAATGTAATTGAGGAATGAGACACATGGAGCTGGCAGAGGCATAAAATGGGTTGGTTGTAATATGCTTAGTATAATTTTTATTATTATTATTTTAACAACATGTATTTATCCTTTCTTTTGTTTGCACATACATCACATCCTCAATAAAATATGAACATAGTTTGAACATTTCTAATATAGACCTTTTATAACTAGTACCACTCTACTGTTGTGTGAATGGATGATCTCATCAATCAGTGATGAAAAAACAAGGAAGAAACAGAAAGCTCTAAATAAGAGATTGCTTCTGATTTTATTTATTTATTTTCCTTTATACAACTATTTTTTTTGTTGATTACCTGTGTGTATGTGTGTGTATTTACATCATACCAATATTACTTTTTCTGGTGCTTGGAAACCATGAATTCTGTGAAATGAACTTGTGATCTTGTGTTCTGAAACACCGCGGATCAGTTGCTGAATACTGATGCCTGAGACATTTGGGAAAATATGTAAAGCATTGGCGTGTAGATGACGTCAACAGATTCTGGATGTGCGGCACAAGCTCGCATGACCCCCATGGGAATTGTGTGGCCAGACAGGAACAAAAGGGGCCATGCATCCACTCAAAGGAGTAAGCAGTCATATTGCAACCAGAGATACTTCATGAAAATGGGCTTCACATATTGGTCAGTACAGTAACATCAGGGGTGATTCCACTGCCCAAAGTGTCTGCTGTGCTTTGTACGCTTATCCCAGGAAACGACTGACCTTCCCATCTCTGCTTGTCTTTTCCAGGATGCCATGTGGTTGGAATCATATGTCCAGAGCTGACTTCTTTCCCTTAGCATAGTACATGGAACATCTTCTCCTGTCTTGGGTGGAGGGTAAAGTGGGAAGGGGGGGCTGTGGGGTGTTGGCTAATGGCTCATTTAAAAAAATGGCATAAGTTAAAGGAGACTTTGCTGCTGTTTATACAGAAGGCATGACAAGGTTAAGGTGATTGGTACTATGGTAGGAGAAAGCATTTCATTCTGTGTGAAATAGATGTGAAAATCTTGAATAAGATTTTTGTAGATCTAGGAAAAGAAAAGGAAACATAATTAGAGACAAAAGGTAATGGAGATCTGTGGGGTATACAGGCATCAAAAAGATGAGCTGAAGACCCTTCCCTCATGGACAGTTTTTAAAATAAATCCCTGGAAAAGTAACAATTTACAACATTTAGTGATGTTCTTATTCACCACCATGTATAATTATAAACTCTCTGTTGCTCATGATGCCATTTTCCTATAGCCTAAGGGGCACATCATTTACCCAGAACACACACATGAAGTTTGTGCATATTTTTATGACAAAAACATTTATCTACATGTCTTCATTTTAAAGATACAGGATTTTACAATTTTTCTATTTCTCTTTGCAGTTAAGTTTGATTAATTAAAAAACTTGTGACTTTCTACCTTAAGCAGAATACAATTAAGCATCTTGGAATGAACACAAAGATACATCAGGTCTTTTATTCTACTAGAAGCAGGAGAAAAAATACTGATACAAGCTGGTATTTTTGTCTTGGAATGAACCAGAATATAGCAAAGACTTTGAGGACATGAGAGAGTCAGCAGATACCCAACACCTTTAAAAACACATGGGTTACTTTTACATTAACAAAATTACTAATGAGTGGCATAGTTACCTGCTAAAACAATAATACCTCTGACATTTATATTTGAGCTTGAAATTTTAGCCATAATTGTACATGCTTGTATCTAAGGATTTGTGGAGATCAAGTTGTTAAGCAAAAGGCTGTAGTCATATTATCAATTGAAATATAAAAAGATCTGGAACATCATAAATTTTATATGATTATCCTGTTCCTTTAAGTTGGCCATTTTGATCTAAACTCCAAGAACATTGACAGAAAGTCCATCATAAACTTGATGCCTCTGCAGAGCAGACAAAACACTATAAAAGGTGTTGTGATGAATGAGACTGCAGCATGTGATAGTTGTTACACATGCTTCTTTTCCCTAATCTTAGCTCAACTTCTGACTTTGCTCCAGAATTCTGCAGGAAAGTGTAAAAGACAGACTCTTGGTTCAGTAGACTATGACCTATGCTGTCCACCCACATCTAAGAGACAGTATGTCATACTCCTCGCTTTTTTTAAAGATGCCACCCTTGCAAAGGTGCTGTGGGTCCCCACTGTACACTGCTGGCCAATTTTACTCCTGCCAGGTTCCTCCCAATTTTACTCATTAATGTTACATCCTGTCCAGATGAAAGATCCTACCGCAGTGGCCCTGTCCAGAGTCTTTTTCTTTCATTTAACACCTGTATTTATCACATACCACATGCTGAGTTACTCTTCAAAATCTGTAATGAATGAAATAGATAAGGCTCTTCATCTTTTACAGTGGAGAGCTGGGGAGTAAAATCAGAAAAATCAATTCATGGACTCTTCACTGGGTGTAGGGCCCTCTTACAAAGTTAGGATATAAGGTAAATCGGGCTGGAAGAGCACAGCACTTAATATCAAACTGTATGTAAGGAAAAGCAGGAGAAGGTATAGAAGGTCAGGCCCTCGGGGGTCACCTGCTGCACCTGTGGGTAGTTGGCATTGGCCCACAGTGAAACACCTTGCACAGCAGAATCGGAAATCACAGCTTTCAGAGGTGTCTTTCCTTTCCTTCTTTTCATTCAAACCCCCTCCTCTCAGTCCCAGAATTGGGGATGTTTATGGGACTCTCTCCTCTCTTCTTAAGTTTCTTTGGCTGGTTCAGCCATAAACCAGGAGGAGAGAGCATAGCAAGAGAAAAGAAAATTTCAATTTCATTCTCAGGGACGTTCATAAAATAGTGAATGACCAAAATAGCCATTTTATATAAAGGAATCAATAAATCTGTGAAGGACAGGCAGGACAAGGAAGTTCTAGAAAGTCCTGGTTTGGAGTAACTATTGTTTACTCACTTTTCTTGCTCTTCAAATGGTATATCTCTCCATCACTGCACAGGAAAGGTCCCTTCAGTGGAGGTTGCTTTCAGAGACACAGAAAGGAGCAGAGTAGAGAAAATACCTATTTCTAGGAGAGAAGGAGATATCGTTCAGTTACTGATATTTTCAAAATCATGAAAATGTTAGTTTGCCCGATCTGGCCTCCAACATATCACATATTTACTAGCACACCAATGAACACAAGCCTTTGACAGAGTCACACTATAGTAAGTAGTCATCATTGTGAACATGAAGAAATAAATGCAAATTTATTATTAATCATGCATTTTCTCTGATCCAAACAAATTAGTACAGAGTAAAATACACTTCGCTTGTTTCAGAAGGTCCCATAGGATTACCTTCGCTGCATTGCCTCATTTTTCATGCCTCTGGGTAACATGAGGATATATATCACTCGGGTTTGTTATAGGGGATAAAGCTGATATAATGTATAGCACACAGAGAGGGATGGCACTTCCTAAGCCCCAGTATGTATTGACTATTGTAATTAATACCCTCACTTCCTGCTGACCCAGAGGCTTGATACTAGAGCCACACAGTTCTTCGCAGACCCTAGTGCAAAGCACTATCTCACTAGCTCTCTCCTCCAAATATCTGGGCTTTTAGTCTTCTCTTGATCTCAAAAACTTTCTATTGTCTGTTTGGAAAAATTCTTTCTACCTGTCGATCCTCTGCTCATAGTTCATACACTTCCTTTTCTGTTCCCCCCCTGCCTTCATTTAGTTTCTCAAAATACTTGACAGAAAAGGCCCTGTTTTCAGCAAAGGGGCTGATGCTATGTCTCCCACTTATTTACATCTCATTATCTCTCAGTAGGTTAATTTCTAAAGTAAGCATGTTCCATTTATCCTTATCATCCAAGGGGATGGTACAAGTTAAGTGGCTAATTAATAACTTTTTAATTTAGAAAATATCAACTATGAATGATGCAGCAAATGTCACATTGCTAGTGCATAGAAAAAAGGTTTGGCTGGGAATGGAGCATGTGTATCAAAAAATATTTTTAAGTATATCATTTACAGCTGTCTGGGGACAATAAGAGTATTTTGTAGGTACAGGAATGGAGAAATTCTAGTAGAGACTATAGCATAAGCTCAGAGAGGAGTTATAAAAGTACATGACCTATTGGAATTTCAAAACTGGTCTTGAATGACTAAAGGAGAGTTCATAGGAAGGAGGAGGTATCAGGACATGAGATTTAAAAAAAACAACAAAGACAAAAACTGGAACTAGGTGACAAAATATGTCTTAGCTTGTGTTATGAAGAGGGACCTCCCCAGAGCCCAATCCTCTTACTCAGGTGATATGGATGCATTTTCACCATACAAGTGCATAGCAGTAATGTGAGAAACAGAAAGTGAGGTGACAGTGGCAGGGAGATTAGATGAAAAGGTTGTTCAATAATCTATATAGGAAACAAAGAAGACCCACTGTGGATGAACTTGTAAGAATAGTGCAAAGAATGAGAATATTCCAAAAGCAAGAGAAATTTGTCTTAGACTTTAAGGATAGACCAATAAAATAGCATGATAGATGCAGTGGCAAGAGTTCTGAGGAGGTGATTTTAGGTGGTGGAAGGCTCAGGCATGGTACAGAGGCCATTTTTGAACTGAGGAGGTTACTGATGTCATTAGTAAGAACATTTGCATTAGGAAAGATATGTATCAGGGGATTGAGAGGGTAAGTGTTGGTAAAGAGAACAAAGGCTAAATTGTGGTTATATTAAAAATAGTGGGTTATGTGACTACAGAGACAAACTGTCCCAGAAATACAACCAACATGGTTTCCACAGATGGAACCAGAATTTCCGGTTCAGAAGTGCCTTCAGTCAAAGCTAGGCATTTCATGCAGAGAGGAAGGCCACAGAGATGGAAAGCAGCCCTACAACTAACCGGACTAACCATCTGCCAGCACAGTTTCTGATCAAGAAACTTTTTACATGAACATTGGCTGGGAGAAATGCTCCCTTTGCCAGGACCACCAGAACTACAAAGCAAAGAAGAAGTAAAAGGTGACAGAGAAGATGAAGGCAATGACCAGTAAGAAGGAGGCACTGAAAGGGCCCAAACATGTAAACTGGCTACCCACAACAAAGATACACCTGGAAAACTAAGCATAAGCCACTGTGTCCCCAAAAAACATGTCTACACTTGGTAAAAGAACATTGCTCCAGGAAAGAAAAGATCCAACAGACTAAAAGTTGACCAACAACTGGCAGTGAAAGAAGAGACAGAGTGACCGGCGGGGACGGGGGCGGGAGAGGGAGGGAAGCAAGGGGAAAGAGAGGGAGGAACACCCAAAAGTCAAGAAAATAAAGTAAACAAATTGTATATAATAAAAAAATTAAATTAAATTAAAAATAACTAAGGCAAAAATGTGAAAGATGGCATGACTCACATCTGGAAAGTTCTATGAGAGACCATACTGGGCAGGAAGGTACTTGTGAGTTCACTGAATTCTGTATAAAATGAAGCGTGGATGAGCTCTGTGAGTTGTACTAGGGAGAAGAACCAAATATTCGAGGAATATTGAAATGACTCAGAACCAGACTAAGCAGGAAGATGAAGACAAACAAGCACTAGACTGCGTTATTCTAAGAGTGGGGTTTGAGAGAATATAGATTTTCTCAGAGAGAAGAGGAATGTGAAGAATTATCTTGGAAGACACAGGAGAGGATGCTTGAAATAACTAAGGAGTAGTATATTTTACAAGACCGAGACACATGGTGAAAGATACAACCCTATTTGAAAGAATAGAAGTTAAGGAAATTCTTACCTGATGAATTCTAAATTAAGTAGTGACTAGTAAAATCATTAGCATAGAATGATTGAGAAAGAATGTGACCAGAGCATTGAGACATACTGTAGAATTTGGTAGGAACCAACTAATGAATAAAAGAAAGACAAGTAGAGAGCCATAAGAAAGATCAATATGGATGATTCTGTTGTAATTGAGTATTTTGTTTTTAAAATGTAACCAGCTTGTATTCATTGTGTGGTTTTAAAAATAAACTCATTTTTTATGAAGTAACTTATCACACTGTAAGTATCATGCTTGTGTCACTGAAAACGTGTATCTACTTAATTGATTTCACCTTGAAAAGTCTGATTTTGTTCTTTTCCTCACCACTGTAACTGATCCTTATTTACCCACACCCTTCAAAATAGAGGTCCATAATTTCCTAATAAAATCTTGACTATTCTATAAATTAAATAACCCATGTTGAAACCTTCAATTAATGAATTGATAGTTTAATTTTTCCCTTTGCTATCCCATCACTGATGTGTTCCATTCAGAAATCTATAGTTACTATCCTTGCTAGGTGTGAAGGATTCAATGTGGAAAAAAAATTAGCAAGAATCAAGAGTACTTCGATGTTAAACAATGTTCGATCAAACTTCTTATGTTCTATTATCTCTACTTCTGACTTTCTGTTAAATTGATTAACTCTGCTTCATGGTTTCTATTCGACTGATTTTCCAGACTTTTAATTCATGTTTCCCCTGCACTGATATCTTTTTTACTTTGAACTTGCTT
This sequence comes from Uropsilus gracilis, assembly GCA_004024945.1. Classification (NCBI taxonomy): domain Eukaryota; kingdom Metazoa; phylum Chordata; class Mammalia; order Eulipotyphla; family Talpidae; genus Uropsilus; species Uropsilus gracilis. The sequence continues at coordinate 23,740 of PVHY01003679.1, read as the reverse complement.
CAAGGATTGATGACTTTCATTGAATGTCTATTATGACAAGATATAAAATTCAAGCCTTATGAGATAGTAACATGTTACTGAACACCAACCATGATACATGTTCACATATAGATAACCATAAATTTTGGAAATTATTTAAGTTTTGAAGAAATTAGTCTAAGGACTATATTTCAACTGAAAAGTATTCTTAATATTCCTTGGACCCTCCTTGACTTATTATTTGAAATTTGAAATAAGACAATGTAGCCCATTCACATATTTTTCTTTCATTTTAAATAAAGTTTATAATTGATGTCTATTTGAAGTACATTATGAAATTTATAGATGCTTATAAATGTTGGAGTTGTGTAGAACAAAGTTGTAATGATGACATCTGTTGTGTGTTCACAACTGTTATGGATTTTTCACTTGCACCCACGAAGACAAATTGAGTCAGAAGAAATGTTGCCCGGCAGGTTCACAGATACTTGGGTCAGGGCTGTGGGGGGCAGGCACTCTGCCACAGCCCCGAGGATCCCACAGAGTGGAGAGGCACACTGCGTGTGTGTGTGTGGGGGGGTAATAGCACAACATGTTGCACAATAGCACAACATTAACCTCCTCTCTGGACTACTCCCACTCCAATCAGTCCTCATCAGGAACAAGAGCTCAGTAAATGATGCAAGAGAATAGATGAGGACAACCATATGAGTAAGAGCCCTGGAGACACATTTCCCCAGGGTAGAACCAGAAAGACCCTGGAGTTGTCTAAGGAACACAGGACTGTGAGACCAAACATGAGGACAACATTTGATATTGTTCCAACACCATAGTCCTTAGCGAGGCCAAGGAGCCAGAATTGTGGCCTCAAGAGGCCTCCAGTGACAGTGTGGCGCACACTCCTCTGGACAGAGGAAGGATGACCACAGAAATAAGGCAACGGCCTGACAGCTAAGCAGCTGTCCATGAACAAGGAAAACAACCAGACCAACCTTCAGTTAACGTATCTCCCAGGGAATTTTCTTAAAAGACAGTATGGAAGAGACACACAGAATGGAGAAACTGGTACTATCAGATTCCAAACAAGCTTGGAAGGCGGCTGAATTGCAAGCTAAGACTGGAAATATATGAAGTGCAGTTTATGCGCCCCTGGAACACTGAACTTCACCCAGGATATAAACAATGTTCCAGAGAGAAAGAAAAAAAAAATAGACTTAAGGGCTAAATGGACCAACAAACAATAAAGAGAAAGAGAGGGAGTGACCAGATTGGGGAGGACATTCCCAAGGGGACCAACAACCTTGCAGGGAGGAAAAATTGTGTGTGATGCTAAAAGTAAATAACCACTAAAATTAAATATAATATAAAAAAAGAAGAAATGTATTTACACAGAGGAGATTATAGAGATATAAATCAAGTATGCTATTGGGAAATGCACCCCAAAAACATCTCTTCCCAAAATGGCAGGCATGCTAGGACTTCATAAGTAGTGAAGGAGCGTGAGGTGAGCCAGACTTCCCAGGTGTGAGGGGCACCGGCAAATGACTAACAAGGTTACTCATTGCTGGTTTTTCCCAGCAGTTTCCTCATCTGAGTTTTCTCATCAGATAATTGTTTTTCTAATGTCAAGATCAACCATAGGGGCCAGAGAGAATTTCGTTAGGGAGGAACAGTCAGTTTTTAAAAGTTCTCAGTAATTCAAGTAAAACCGATTAATGGCTAATCATGACAAGGAAGTAGAGTGGAGAAAAGAATGGGTGGTTAGAATGTAATTTCATTGATACCTGTTAGTCTAATGGGAGAAAAAGAGGGAACCCAGCTACATATATACCACAAAATATTACATTACTCATTCATCAAGAAAGCTTGACATTTTGACAAACGCAGAATACTGTATGTTATTGAACAAAAACTGTCTTGAAGTTAAGAATATTGAGGTTACCTTGTGCACACAGGGTGTGAAGAAAAAGGCAACTGGGATGTGTGTCCCCAGACAGAAACCTTGTGCCAGTACTGAAGAGGATGGGAGTGAGGCTGCAGTGATCTTTTCCTCAGAGGGAACAGACCCACCTCCAAGACACACAAGGTTCCTCCTTGAGGAGTTCAGGCATTTCTACCTGCTCATTCTCACATAGATACATAGAAAAGGGAAAGTCTTATTAAAGAAAGCCCATCTGGAGTGTGAGAGAGCAGGGTAGCACCTGGGCAGCTTTTGCTAAACTGTCAGTCTGACAATGGGTGACAGGAAATGATGGCAAATGTGCTGAAAATGAAGATGTGAGTGGGGTACTGTCAGCTGTTCCTGGACTTTTCTCTGGGAGATGGAGGAAACAATTTTAAACATTTATTTATATTAGGAGGTTTCAAAAGTGCCCTTTAAATTGTGCATGCTATTGATACATTCAACCAGTTTATTTAGGTTCTTTCTGAGTTTTAGTCCATTATTCAGGAATGTGTGTATAATGTTATTCAAATTCTTCTACTTCCATTTGCCCTATTATCCTGGTTTCACCCATAACAAGAATAAGAGTTAAATCAACAATCTCCGAAAACATCAGGTAGCAGCTGGGAAAAACAAATCAAATGCTCTATTTGAACTACATAAAGGAAAACAAAACTGAGTAAGGCAAATCTTCACAAGATGTTAGGTACAAAATAAATTAAACTAGAAATGTGAACACAAAGGCATGAAAATAAGCAGTTCTCCACCTACGGAGACAGATTATGATTATTACTATATAATTAAAGCAGTGAGACAGACATTCATACTCAAACTATTTTAAAGAACATTCAAATAAGCAGAATATGAAAAAAAGTTATTTTAAGGTAAATGAGTTGACAGGGTTTTCCACACTCTTCTGTCATTACCCTCCATGATCAACCCCTGTGGTATCACATTCTCCCCAAGATTGGATATACCCGGCCCAGAAGGTGTGTATGTACATGAGTGAACTCACCTGGGCCTGGGAGGCGGCAATGAAATGGTAGCATCATCCTAGGGTGAGGTAGCATGCAAAGACAGAGCATCTGGGGTGCAACCATCCTGTTCAGGATGCCAACTAAAATGTAATCATCCCAATATGCATAGGCTCTTTATTGATTCTAAAGGTTACAGAGACACAGCAGGCAGGGTGGGCCAGGGCCACGGATGGGTGGGGTGGGGGTGGTAGTCAAGACCCCAGCATCCCAGGAATCTACATGTTCTTTCTCTGGCCTCCCTCTCTGGAAATTTTCTCCACATTCTCTCTTTATCATGCTCTCTCTGGGGTGGTGCCACCTTTTTGTCACCTTCTCCCAGGAACAAGTGAGCCCACCCACACATGCACACACCCACTGGACCAGGTCAGTTCACACTTATCTTGGGGAGCTCACACTATCACAGGTGCTAATCATCAAGGCTAATGGCAGAAAAAGCCCGACCAACTCACCCTTTACATCACACAAAGACACCACAATAATCTAATGCTCTGCAGCATCACAGGATGAATTTCTCACGGCTTCCAGGTTGGATTGGGGAAATCAGGACCCTGAAGTTGACTATCACCCCACCCAGTGATATATCTCCCAAATGTGTGAAAGCTCACTTTTTATCTTTCAGAAACCTTGTGGGCCAGCTACTACCAGAAACTGAATTATTCAAACTTGTAAAAAAATAAAGATGCCCCCAGCCATGAAGAGAAACATTTACATGTGCCTTGATCTTTGCTGGATTTAGGCAGCTCTTTTAGGAGAAACTTGCTTTAATTCCATCATCGTTGACATACCTTACAAATGCTACAGCCTGGCATTGAAGGGGGAAACAGGCCAGCTCCTCAGTTTAGACAGGGAAGTTCATATTTACCATAAACCTCTGCAGTGTGATGTGACAGATGTTCATGCAGCAGCTTTCTAACTGGAGGATGGCGCCTTCTCAGCAGCTCCATAGTATCCAGGTCAGGCATCTGCTGCCGGATGGCACCATGAGATGCGCCTCCACAGAGCCTCACATCCTATCACTGAAAATGCCCTAAACTGTTTAAATGGAAAGTGCTTCTTAAAAAAAAGAAAACTCTTAATTTTAAGATTCTGAGTTCTATTTGATCAGCATCTTATCAATTGACTCTGATTTTAGGTATTATTTAAGTGTCACTGAGGTCACTGGCACTTTTGTGAACAACGGCATGCTGAGGATATAGAGTGGACTGGAGAGTGGAGTTGCCAGCCGGGTGACATACATCGGCTCTGTTTTTGGCAGTTTAATGCACTGGAGCTGTGAACTAAGTGGGATGGCTGCAGCATGGTTCAGGGATCTCTACCTAGACAGGCATGAGCTGAGAAAATCCTCTACTTCTGGCTCAATTTCAGAAATCATAACGCTGAAGGAAAGGGCCAGTTTGCAGTCCACATTCCAGTAAACCACAACGCTGAAGTCAGGATCAGTAGCAAGAAATTTGCAGCTGTGCAGAAAAAAGTCACAGCACGATTCCATCTTATTTCCACAAGCAGTTTTGCGGAAGTAGAGAGACAGGGAGGCTACGTGCCACTGTCATGCCATGGAACCTAAACATGCTTCTCAGAGAGCGAGGCCACATCTGATTTCCTAGCACCATCAGCCAGTTGGAGACATGCAAAGGGAAGTTCATGTGGGATGAAGTGACCCATTTCTCCCCCATGTCCTGCTCTCCCGCACCCAGTGCTCCACTATGGTCACCACTCTGCAGCCAGCCACGGAAAAGTTGCAGAGACACCACAGATGGCCACAGCCCAATATGCACTGCCCACAGGATAGGAAGATCTCTGGGAATTTTCTTCAACATGTGGACATATTGTCAAATGTTCTGGTAACCCTTCCTCCCGGGTCCAGCAGACAGGGAGCAAAGCCATCTGCAAGACTTGAAGCCTGAGAAGCATCTGTGGGACAATATCCTTGTGGTTAAACTCAGCCTTCCTGTCCCCATTAATGAGCAAGGAACCAGATAAGAAGATTTAAACTGTGGGGACCCAGCCTTTACCTCCAACGGTGTATCTCTTTAGAGAGAAAAATAGTGATGACTGAAAATAAAAACAACAGTAACAACAATAATAATAATTGTCTTCCTCTGTGTGGTGATGGCTTGGGCTTACCCTTCCATCAGCCACAGGAGCCCATTAAAAACAACAACCTTCAAGCTTCAGCAACTCCTTGTTGAACTAACCTCAGGGTTGGGATGGTTGGAAGGTTCTTTTCTCAGAGTAGAACCTGTACCTGCTCCTAGGGTTGGATCCTCATTCTGACGACCTAGTAAACTTGGTCTAAATCTCACTAAGTCTTTTTCCCAGTTGCCTGTCATTATCACCCCCTAGAAACAGAATCAGTTGTACAGAGTTCAAAGCATACAACTCTCCAGGGAAATCCACAGGATCCTCAGGATAGACAGGTTATACCCAAGAATATGGGCCACTGTCAGCCTTAAGGGAGAGGCTCTTCTCTCTTCTGTGGTTCACTTGATGTTTTCTCAGTACACTGTCATATTCTAAAACACTTCTCTCTTGGTGAGATTAGGGAGGCATGGATCATAAATACTAAATGGAAGTTGCTGTGGTCTCATTCCTGCACACAACACCTCTGGTTTTAGTCAGGTTTGTGTATACACTGTATGGAAAATTCCGAAGTGAGAAACAGAAGAAGAATGAATGTCCCTAGTAGCTCTTTTAATTTTCGTTTAAATTCATGGAAGATTCCCTGTGCTCAGACCTGGCATAACATAGGACTCCAAGGACAAACCTCACCGCCGTCTGTAAGGATTCCCAGGGGTTCTGCTCTTCTTGGGGTCTACCAGCTGTTCTTTCTTGTTTCCAGTGAAGCTGGGCTGAATTCTTTATTTTTTGCAACCAATGGATACCATTTTCTTTCGGCCTTGCTTTCCAGCAGGCTGACTTCTGTCCCCCTGCCTGCATTCCCCAGTAACACCCACAGGCCACAGTAAATGGAGAAGCTCACTGGAGGTTCAAGGAACGAGGATGACAGCACATGACCTGGCAGCACATGCCAGGAGAGGAAGGGAAGTTAAAATTAAAAGCTGCCATACTGGTGGGTATTCAAAATAGTACTTCTTGGAAGTTACTTTGGCAGACAGTTTGGCTGTTTCTTACAGAATGAAATATATATTTTACCATATGATCCAGACACCATGCTCCTTGGAATTTACCCAAAAGAAGTTAAAACGTATGTCCACAAAAAACTCTGCACGTTTATAGCAGCTTTATTCATATTTGCTACAACACACAGGCCACTAGCGCGGCCCCAAGGAGAAGAATGGGTAAACCCGTCCAGTCACACAGAAAACGGGCACGCAATGCCACCTGGGAGATGACAAGCCACCGTCGGCCACCACACGCTTAGGCAACCTCCGGTCTGTCACTGACCACAGAGACCGACACTGTGTGAACAACCCAGCGACACTGTGTGAACAACCCAGCTCTACAGGCTCCCGGAAAAGACAAAAACTACGGAGACTATAAAATTTCAACAATTTCCAAAGACCGAAGAGGGAGGGGAGGAGAGAGGACAAAAGAATGTTGAAACTGTGGGACTGCCCTGTAGAGTCTGTCATGGCAGGCACATGTCATATAGTTCTCCAAACCCACGTTTGCCCAGAAGTCGTCAACAGTGAAAATGTAAACACTGGATTCAGTCATAGTCATGTGTGAGGGTTGCTCATTCCATCTAAGAAGCATCCAGTCCATGGAGGTGTGGAGAATGGGAGGGGGGGTGCATGTGTGGGGTGGTGAGCATATGGGAAATCTCTGGATTTCCCATTCCGTTTTCTTATGAACTTAAAACTTCTCTAAAAATAGAAGTTATTATTTTTTAAGAAGTTGAATGCTGGCACAGGAATTACTGACAGGTTGAGATCACCCTTGACCTGTGGGGCCCATTGACCTGGATTGTCTTCAAGACACCCAGCTGCCATGCTTGACAAGGTCTTTTTCTGTGTAAATTTTCTTCTTGATACTGGTCTCTCATGTCCTTGCAGTATGACTCTGGACAACCCAAGGGCACCTGTAATTTGATTGGGTGAGAATAAATGATGCTATTAAAGGAATGGGCACCCGCCCTTGGAGGTTTCATTTACACAAGTTTTCAAACAAAAAGATATTTCTTAGGTAAGTTACCCAGCTCCAGTACTAGCATTTTCCTTTCAGTTGTGTCAGCCAACATGCTTACAACAAAAGTCATGAACAACTGTTTTGAATATATGTAGACTGGCCACAGACAAGATCCCCTGAGAGCAAGAACTCCAAGCTCAGTTTCTTGAGACCCTAAATTGTACACACATGTATTCTCACAAAAAGATACCTGCCCCTAAACTACTGCCATGGGATCCTCACATAATTTTGAACAACTCTTAAAGAAATTTCTCTTGAGGTAAACACATGAACTTGAGTTTTTATTATTCATGCATGAAATTTAAGAGATTTAACACAAAATACTTCTTTGGGTTAAGTAAACCTAAAAGCACATCCACATCACCAAATCATGTAAAGACTAGGATAGTCAGCCTTCGTGGCAAGTATAACAGGAATTTATGATCATGGGAGAACAAAGACAGGTTCGGTTCCCAATGGCTCCCGTTGTGCAACTATCTCTGAAATATCTTTTCCTATGTACTGACAAAGAGGACGTAGCTAAGAACAAGTAACATCATGGAAGCAACTTGATCCAAACTAGCTTCACTAAACAAAGTTGTGTATAGTAGCTGCTCACAGTCATTTCAAACATCCCCTTTTATGCCCAGCACTTATTTTTAACACAAGCGTCTGTTTAATAGAAGGCTGTGGTATTCTTGTTGCTTCATATTTTGCAGCCTTGAAGCTCAGCAACATTGTGGCTTCCCTCCTAGTGCTGAAAGGCTGTCCCCACTTCCCACCTGATGAGTTATCATTAGCATGTTTGGGGTGGAAAGTTCCCACCCACAACCTGGACCACATGGCGCGTGACTGGGAGACAAAGGATCCCACAGAGAAAATCACAGGTCAGCCCCTTCTCCCAAGGAGCTGTCAGTGTGGAAACACACACATATAAATACCCACATGTTTGAATCTTAAAATAATGATTTTTTTTTATTTTAGATCAGGCCAGATTTCAATTAATTGTGTGTCATTGACACCCAATAATCCCTTTGATTAAATCAAAGAAATACCACAGACAGAAAAACTACATATTACATAATTTTTGTATATAAACTTTATTTGTGCTGAAAGTTTCAAAATGAGAATTATTTGAAAGTGAATTGATGAAAAAAAACAAGAGACCTACAATTCTTAATGAAAGTGTATTCTGTATCCCTGCTTCACCACAAGAAGTAGATATTTGCTTCAATAAAAAAACACACTGTCACTTGGGCAAATAGAACAGCTGCCTGCCAAGGAGGAGAGCCAGCTAGGGCAGGAAGGCCTATGAGGCAGAGGTCTGGGTGTCCTGGCCAATATCACCTGAGGTAGGACCCCAAGAAAGGGTTTTCAGCCAAGCGCAGAGATCTGACTTTTGTTTAAGAGTGTTGATCTCCCTACTCTATAGAAACTGTGCTTACCTCAAATGGGAGAAGAAATTAGCAACAACCTGGCCAGACACTAAGTGTTCTCTTCCAGCTCTGGTTCTGTCCCCTAGAGGCAGCATAGCATGGCTGTGGACCCTGTGGTTCTGGCACACAATTGCCTAGAGTTTAATTCTATTTCTGTTACGTTATACTTGGTGAAGCTGCCATAAAGATTATGTGACTGATTTCCAGATGTTAAACCATCCCTGTGCCCCTGGGATAAATCCCACTTGGTCGTGGTGGATAATGCTTTTTATGAATCATTGGATTCGGTTTGCCAGGATTTTGTTTAAAAGTTTTGCAGCCATGTTCATTAGGAAGATTGGTCTATAGTTTTCTTTCTTAGTGCTGTCTTTATTTGGTTTTGGTATGAGTGTGATGTTTGCTTTGTAGAATGTGTTTGGCAGTTTTCCTCTTTCTCAATTCTTTGAATGTCCGGTAGAATTCATTTGTGAAACCATCTGGTCCTGGGCTCTTGTTTTTAGGGAGAGTTATGATGACTGCTTCAGTTTCACTGCTTGTGAGCTTGTGATTGGTTTGTTTAGGTTTTCTATTTCTTTTTTGTTCAATTTTGGGAAGTTGTATCTTTCTAGGAATCTGTTCATCTCATCCAGATTATTGTATTTGTTTGCATATAGATGTTCATAGTAATCTCTGACTATCCTTTGGATTTTTACTGTTTCCGTTGTAATTTCTCCTCTTTCATTGCGATCCTGTTTATTTAGGTGTTCTCTCTTCTTTGTGAGCTTTACAAGGGGTTTATCAATTTTATTTATTTTTTCAAAGAACCAGCTTTTGGTTTTGTTGATCTTCTGGATCATCTTTTTGGTTTCTATATTATTTATTTCTGCTTTTATTTTTATTATTTCCTGTCTTCTGCTGGGTTTTGGATTTTTCTGTTGTTCCTTTTCTAATTCTTCAAATTGGGAGATTAGGTTATTGCTCTGGTTAGTTTCCTACTTTTTGATATGAGCCTATATTGCTATAAATCTTCCTCTTAAGTTTGCTCTTGCTGAGTCCCAGACATTTTGGAATGCTGTTTCTTCTTTGTCATTTGTTTCAAAGTAGGTTTTAATTTCTTCTTTAATTTCCTCAATTACTCTTTCTTCATTTAGTAGTATGTTGTTCAGTCTCCATGTATTGAGTGCTCTTCTTGCTTTCTTTTCATTGTTGATTTCTAGTTTGATGCCTTCATAATCAGAGGAAAAGGCCGGTAGTATTTTAATCTTTGTATATTTATTAATATTTGTCTTATATCCTAAATGTGATCAATTTTTGAGAATGATTGATGTGCATTTTTGAAGGTATATTCCTTTCTTTGAGGATGCAGCATCCTGTAGATATATATAAGGTCCATTTGGTGAAAGTATTCATTTAAAGCTTTTGTGTCTTTGCTTAGTTTTTTGTCTTGTTGATCTGTCTTTTGATAAGAGTGGGGTGTTGAAATCACCTACCACATATGTATTTTTGCTGATGTCTGCATTCAGTGCTGTTAGCAGTTGTCTGATGAATTTTGGTGCTCCCTCATTTGGTGAATATATGTTAATAATTGCTATGTCTTTGTGATGTATTGATCCTTTTACCATTACATAATGTCATTCTTTATCTCTTGTCACCTTTTTTACTTTAAAGTCTACTTTATCTGCAACTAATATGGCTACTCCTGCCTTCTTCTGGGGTTCGTTTGATTGCAAAATTTTTTCCAGCCATTTACTTTTAGACTATATTTATCATTACAGTTCAGGTGAGTTTCTTACAGACAGTAGACTGTTGGGTTCTGTTTTTTGATCCTGTGAGCTACTCTGTGTCTTTTGATCAGTATATTTAGATCATTAACATTTAGGGTGATTATTGATATTTGAGGGTTTGAGGTTATCATTTTGGTAGTTCTTTTGAGGTTCTGCTAACTAATTAGTTCTGTTGCTTCTTATCAGTTTTCTGTTGGTTTAGATTTTAGGGGTGGGAATGTAAACTGGTCGAGCCACTATGGAAAGCAGTGTGGAGGATGCTCAAACTAATGAAAATGGGACTACTATTTGATCCAGCAATTGCTCTTCTGGGAATCTACCCAAAGGAGACCTCAATGTGGGTACAAAGGGACACCTGTGCTCGGATATTTATTGCATCACTATTTATAACTGCAAGGACATGGAAACAATCCAAATGTTCAAAAACAGATGAATGGATGAAAAAGATGTGGTATATATACACAATGGAATGTTACTCATCAATTAAAAATGACAAATTTGATGATTTTATGATAACATGGATGTACCTAGGAGAAATCATATTGGCAGAAACAAGTCAGAAAGAAAAGGACAGAAACCAAATAATTTCACTAATATATGGACAACCCAATGAAAGTACACAACTGTGTGTGGGGGGGAACAGCTAGAGCAGCCAGAGAGGGGAGGTGGTAGGTGACCTCCAGGGTTTATAATGATGTGAAATGTATATATATATATATGTGTGTGTGTGTGTGTGTGTGTGTGTGTGTGTGTATGTGTGTAAGATTATGTGACCGAAGCTGTTTGAATAATATGCCATGTTGCTGTTTTGTAGGGATTATTTTTTTGGTCAATTTGCTATTATCTCTGATATTTCACTTCATAGTCATTAAGGAGTATATCAATACATACCTTGGAGTTCTCCAGGGAGTATATCAATACATACCTTGGAGTTCTCCAGTACCACATGACTTTAACCAGTAACTTTTAAAGTATGTTTCTCTGTGCATGCATTTTTGATAGCACACACATTTCCGACATGTTGTTTATTTTGCAATGTGTGCAAAACATTTTTGTTTATTTCACGATCTACCAGTTCTTTCTTGTCATTTTATTGTTGTCATCATTTTATGACAGATGTTACTTCCTGAAACATTTTCACATAAAAGGTACTTCAAGATTTTTTCATGTTGTTGCCAACAAAAGGCAGTGTAGGCACAAATAGATATCGTTGGCGCTGCTGGGGAATTTGAGTACATTGCCATCCACACAAAATTAGGTATATGGAGATGGCAAGGGTGGCAATTGTTCTTTTAAATCTGGGTCTACTTTATTCACTCACTTATCTGCCTAAACTCTAATAATTTCAGCTCATAATTTCCCATCTCTTTGAAGACAGCATTTTTGGGACATCCTTTTGGTGCTGTTCCTACAAACAATCACAGATGTGGAAGATGTAGTCTAAGGTGAGCCCTCTGTGAGTCATAACCTTCAATCGCCCCATCCTCTTGAGTGTGGTGGGCCTGTTACTTCCTTCTGATCAATGGCATATGGCAAAGGGAATGGGACTTTATTCCCATGATTATGCTGTGTTATTTGTCTTACATTCTGCTCATGTCAACCTTAACTGCCATGCTGTAGGCTCCCAGGAAGAGGGTCCTATATGGAGGCTGTGGGTAGAACAGCAGCCTCCAGGAGTTGAGAAAACATAAAATACATAGAAGAAAACTTGGGCAAAACCCTCCATGAATTACACCAGAAATCCATTTCAGGACACATCTACAACTGGCAAATAAATGAAGGAAAACATACAGCTGGGACTACATCAAACTAAAAAGCTTCTGTATAGCCAAAGAAGCAATAGCCAAAAAAAAAAAGAAACCTAACTTATAAAATCATTGCCCTTCATACAAGTGATAAGAGTTTGATAACGAAGATCCACAAAGAAATCACACAACTTAGCAAAAATAAAACAAAAAGCCCACTTAAAAATGGGGAGAACTAAAAAGATCTGTCTCCAAAGAGAAAATATAGATGACCAATAGGCATATGAAAGAATGCTTCACATCACTAATAATCAGAAAAATGCACATTGAGGTACCATCTTACACCAAGTAAGAATGGTCCATACTTAAAAAAAAAAAAAATTGGGCAACAGGTGTTGGTGTGGATGTGGAAAAAAAGTCACACTCTTACCCTGCTTTTCTCTTCTAAATGAAAATATGTTGATTATTTCTCTAAAAAGTTGATTTCTTTGAATTTTTAAATATCATCTCTGCTCCACACAAAATTCTAGATCTGGTAGCAAATTGTGTACACCAGGCAGGAAATACACCCCTTCTTGGTTGAGTAGCAGACATTTTTTTAGTTCTTTAAAAATCAAATCTGGTAACATGCTTTCTCTCTTCTGTGATGGTATAAATATCATTTTGTATAGTATATATAATATTGCATCTCATTGCCCTTATTGAGTTTACTTCTGTTACCTTGTCAAATTTTATATATGTTTTGCGGTTGTCATTGCCTTGCTGATTGTCACCATGAAGGAAACTTCACTTGCACGTGTTTGCTGTGATTATACCTGCCAGCTACATCCCGTTTCCCACAAAAATTAGTTCGAAATTCTTTATCATGAATTCAGAAACACATTTGTAAACCACCAACCCTCATAATTAACTCCTGCCCAGAAGGTCAAACTCTGAACCTAGAGATTTATCTTTGCACAGAGGACTTCATTATACCACCCAGGCACTCAGCAATCAGGTGCACACCCCAGTGAAGCTGGCACTCCACGTGTCAAGTGCTGTGATAACACACTGTGGGAAGGAATATGAGGAGGTACAGGGCATACAGGCTGGAAGGACTTGAGTTTCCAGATCCTGGAGGTTCCAGGCACCCTAAGTTTCACTGTTTATCTTCCCCAGCAGAGGGTTCCTCCAGGCTAACAGTCCTTATCTCTAAAGGGGCAGAAAATTCTGTTGGAGAATTAGCGCAATTAATTCTCAAGGTTGAGGGTGTAAATCACAGGAAAGTGAGGGAGAAGGAAAAGAAATAGCGATTTATATTGGATTCTAATCTAAAGTCTTCAGATTTTAGACTATAAAATGAAGATGGTCTGGCTATGGACACATAATTACCTAGTTTATTGACATAAGTAGCATAAAGCTCCTCCTTAAAAGACAAAACCAAATGGCTGGTATCCCTTTTTTATTTTTTCACCTCTGGAGCAATGCCTATTTCTAATCTACTGTTTTGGATAGTAGATTAAGGCAGAGTGAGGTCTCCACAGTCTCTCTAGGATAACAGCAATAGGACTGGCATCCAACGACACTCATTAGGAGCAGGTCCCCCAAAGCCACTCATCACCAGTAACATTTAATCTTCAAAGTTCTCCCCTCATTTGCAGATGATGTTTCTGCCTACGCTTTTTCCCATTTTATTCTTATAAAATATTTTGAGAACTTATTAGATATGACATTAGTAAAATAATTTCTAAAACCTAGAGTATTTGATGCTTGGCAGAACACCGAGTGACACACACAAGAAAAGCTCTCTTTTAACTTGATTTACCTGTTTGTGTTCATCTGTCTTTCAATACCTCTTCCTCCCCCTAGCGTCCCTCAGGAGATAGGTTCTTCAGCATCACATCTGCTTTGTCTATGGCTGTAAGGTAATCTCTACATTGTGGAGTTGGAATTTAGGTCAGGGGAAGCCTCCAGGAGAAACCAGGGGGTCATAATTACACAAGGTCAAGTTGTAGGGCACTGGGAGAGGCCACGGAGATATAGACATCAAGGTGTTGTTGGAAGCTTCTACTGAAATTAGAGTGGCCTGTGTTGAAGGCCAGGTCGATTCAGCAGAGACAGTGACACCTCCCTTATTACTAAGACCCTGTGACCAATGGCTGTTCACCAGTGTCACAAGTGCCAAGCTACTTCATCTGCAGGTAACCCAATCTTTCATTGGTTCTGATTCTACATAGGGATAAAGGTCAGTGTACCTGCAACCCAGGAGGTACACCACGCCACCCAGAGTCTGTCTGGGTCTCTGTCTCTGTCTCTGCCAGAGGATGCCACTCTTCCCCTTCCAGTCCCACCTCAGCTGGGTGTGCAGGATGATCAGCCAGTCTCAGATGCCTCCCTCTACGGTCAGGGCATATTTCCAGTAGCTCACTCACTTCCTCTCTGTGGTTAAATCTTCATTTCCTTGTAAACATATAATCAGTGCTTTAAAATGATCAAATCCGATATTTAAGACAAATGTGGAAACTTTCTATCTAGCCACAAGCCTCACGTACCTTGAGGATCAAAGCTATATCAATACACCTTCGATTAGATACGGGGACCCTATCCAAATCAATACAAATGTGGACAATTACAGGAAATGGACAGATACTCAGGTATGTCTCAGTGGAGCCGGGCTGGGAGGCGCTGCCACCTCCCCGCCCCTGCAGCCTGGCACTCAGTCAGGAGGAGCTAGGCCTCACCAGCAAACTGCTGCCTCCTCCTGCCAACGCCCCCTCCAAGCTGGGAACTCCTTTTTAAATCACACATGTGGGCAATTTCTTGACTCCTTTCCCAACACTTGGGAGGAGTAGAGGGATCTGGACATAAGGAACAAAGATGCAAACCTTTTCTTCCCCAAGGAAAGACCCCATAGGCTTGATGGAGGCACATTCACATCATGTCCTCAACCGAATCACTCTCCTCGCTTACACCAGAGTCGCAGCTCCTTGGAGGTTGCTGATAGCTTGTTCAGATGGGGACATTTCTCTGACCTTGGCTTTTATTTTTCCCATTTTAGAGTCACTTGGGAGACGACCATCAGACATTTTAATTTGGGTTATAAGTGTTCTCATTCTGTCATGCTCCCGGCATATGGCAGGCGCACTGCGAACGACCTAGCTTTCAGCGCCATCTTAAGAACAAGTAGGAATTCTTACATATACAGCTAATCTAGCTGTCAATATCAAAGAAGTCACATTATATTTTTAAAAGAGCATATAGCACAACTGTCATCTTTACTTTTTTTTATGTCACTGAAGTAACATCTCAACGAAGGGTAGTTCTCCAAACCGCTTTTAATGGATGATAGATGAAAAATACGGTAATGAATCAAAATGATGAAACATAACATTCAAAGCACTGTTCTCTTAAGAGAATTTCTAGCTTAATATCACCCATCAGACGATCTCTACGTATCAGTTATACTTTGTTTTAATTATTATTGATCCGATTAGCTTTGGAATTCAGTAGAGGCTTTTCAGCAAAATGACACTGCTTATCAGACTGACTACAACATGGGAGAAGCCACCCTGACTTTTAGCAGCTCCTCAATATGAAGAAGTTTGGAGGAAGTGCCCAGTTGTTTTGGGGTAACACTGAAGTGTATTTGCAGAGTTGGGGGCTGTGTGAACTGGGCAGAGCTTAATACATGCTAGCAGCTGACAGCATGGAGTCTCTATGGTTTACCTTCAGCTGGCTAAGTACAGTTCAGAATCACTTGGGAGAAGACTCAGTAAGTTGTTCTCATTGGTTCATCGTCTTATCTTTTGGGACAATTATTTTTAGACAGTCACCCAGTTCTTTAAATTTAAGCTTAATATACTTCATGTTTAAATCTTTAGACATCCACAAGGATAATATAAATAATCAGAGAGATGAGACATTAACTCTGCATTTTAGTCTAAAATATGAACTTCTTGAGCATAAGAAATAAATGTGTCTTGTTGAATTTACAATACTTTAATAAAATTTTAACAGCTTCATTAAGAAACCAATCTTATTGAGTTTCTTATATACATATTCAATTTAACTATAGTAAACTGCTTTTGTTAATATGAATTACAAAAGACCTGGAAGACAGGAAACAAGAATTGTCCAATGAACTTTCCACAAATATGTATTTTATATTGTTTTAACACATTTTAAGATACAAATAATCATGCCATTGCTGTGTGTGAGAATGATCTATGATTTGAAGTCATTTCACATCATGTTATTCAATTACCATTCAATGCATAAAAGTAAGCAGTAAATGTAATTAAGTTGCTTAATAACCAGTGTTAGTAATGTTTCCCTTTCTTGAATTTGTCAAAATTTCCAAAGATTTGTTTTAATGATTATCAGAATTTAAACTTTACAGAATGAAAGCTGATAAATATATAGAAATTGACATTTAACCTGATACAGTTTTTACTTTTTATGAGAATTATAAAAATCTTTTTAAAAATATCTGATTTTTCTAGTTATGTCAGAGAAGCATATATTAAAATTCTTATTATCCTGAACAATTTGTGAAAAAAAACTTATCACACTATAGAAATACAATATTTTTTTAATTGGGAGATATCAAGTCAGTCTTTTGGGTTAACATTATTTTGATATGATGATAAAATCAGAGAATGTCTAATCTTTTCTTTGCCATAATCATGTCATACCTATCTCTACAAATAGTCTTCTCTTTTTGAGAATATGTGTGGATCTTTTAAATACAAATAAACTTATGTGTTCACATATCACAAGATGGTCAAGGACTCTGGGTCATAAGATCTGAGTTTCTATCTTCATCTTATATAGAGGTGGCCAATGTCGTCACCCAAAATCACAACCATCTTCTATCCTGTTTTCAAAGATAGAAAAAATTAAGGGAGAAATGAAGGCATGAAGCATCCACCTCTGTTAACAGTGACCTTTCCACTGCAGAAGATCCTATGATTCATCTGCAGCCTCCCACATGGCCAGTCAACACAACATGTTGTGACTGTAGCTCTCTGTGACATGAGCTAAAGGATGAATGAACAGGTATTATTTAGATTGTGTGATCCAGCAAACACCCTGAAATAACAACTGTTGGAGAGAATGAGAATTATTCAAAATAAGTGTTTCAGAACCAAACTTATGAACAGTCCCCACCCACTGGAATCTTGGCACACTCCATAAAGAGAAGACAAGGGAACAGAGCCAGGCTGCTCTGTGCTCCTGAGGTCACATCTTCCAGGGAGCACATATCTAAGACTTTTGAAGGAGGAGGAACTTGGGCTGATTTCTGCAGTGAGGCAGATGACAAAGGAAATTTTCCCAAAAGATAAACTTTTTTCACAGCAGTTCACATACACACTTGAACGCTTGAAAGAAGGAAATTTGAGCTCAGATGAAAAGCAGGGCCCATGTTAATCTCCACTCACTGTGGCCAGAAGGTTGGCCCAGGGCAGCTGGGAAGGGGAGGGAGGATCTAGTTCCAGACAGGTAGCTGAGCCCCATGTCTCCAGCTTGCCTCTTTCAGATCTTAGTGAATTTCTGGAATGACCAACCATCCATTTTTCCAAAGGGTCACTAGAAAACCCTGGTAAAACTTAGTAGATTTATGGCAATGGGGAAGAAGACATCTAGAATTTTATTACACTCTCAAAAAATCATTTGGGATTTTAGACCTCACCTGAATGACTTCAAAGCAGCTGAATGGGACAGAGGTCAAAAAGTGATGGCACTGACTGATAACTCTGAAAAGCATTTCTGGAAGAGAGCTAAAGGTGCTTCTTTCTCCTCATTCAGTTTCTGCTACAGTGATGCAAATACTACTTGTAACTTCACTTAGGGACAGCAAAAAAAATGATGAGACTTGATGCTTAATTAAAAAAAAAACTTATCTGTGACATATTAGAGAAAAAACTAAACTGAATTCTAAAAACTAAACTGAAAACTAAACTGAAGAGACAAATTTCTTAAAATCACATTATTTCATATATATATTATATATATGTTGTGACGTCCCACATTATAACAGTTTGACCTCATTGCTATATTAGTTTTGCTTGTGAATGTATAGAAATGCAATAAGTAAATTTAAATTTATCAAATATTTTACTCATTTAGCTCAGATTGTCCAATATAAGTAAGAAAAGTAATAACTCTTTGTGTCAAGCATATTATTACCTGAAATAAGATAGTATCTTCTCTCATGTTTCAGTGGTTCAGGAGATACTAACAGCTTTTGGAGAGTAGTAATGAGCCACCATCCCTCTGAGAGATTTTATCTTTGAGAGCCTTCAACTGCCTATGAACCCATTGGGGAAGAACTACTGTTTTGAAGTAATCTCATTAAATCTCCATTCTATGTAGATAGAGAGTAGCAACCCTTATAAGAAGAATAGCTGTACCAGTCACTACTACAAACCAGGGTGTGCTTTAATTTCAAAGTTAAGACACAAGCTGTGTGTGCAGGAGCACAATTGTAGAACACATGGAGTAATGTATTCGTAGAATTTTAAGGTGTGAAGATGTCTCAAAGAGAATTTTATCTAATTCTTTGCTCCAAACTCCATCTAACAGCCCATGGCCCTGCAAGGTTAGCTGACTTGCCAAAACTCTGTCCGTGCCCCTGCCTAAAACCTGGCCTGGCTCAGCCTTTGCTCAAGCAGTCACATCTTCTGTTCCAAAACAAATTGACTTTGGCTTTTATTCCAAAAATGATGCTTCTGTGCTTCTACTTCTGACCTCCTCAGCTTTTACACCATAGGGTGAGTCTGGAAAGATTTCTCCTGAGGATTTCCACATATATTGTTCCCTTAGTGGCACAAACAATGTATAAGAATAGATGGAGGAGTATTACCTAAGATAAAATACAAGTGGGTAAGAATCACTCCCCTCCTAAAAACTCCCTTAACAATGAAAATAAATAGACCTCAAAACTGGTTGGATGTGATGCAAAACTGGTTGGATATTTTGTCATGTCAGGTATTGCAATTAATTCAAAGTTAATACTGATAGAATTTTTGGTCCAAGAATTTTCATATATTATCAGAGTAGATCATTGTCTTTGTTATTTTATTTTTATTAAATCTATGTTTATTATTTATTTTCTTACTATTTTCTTATATAATACTTATAAGAATAAAATATTCTTATTTTCCTCTTAAATTTGTACAGTATTTGATTTCTCCTCTCAGGTATAATCCCCATAGTTCTCTCACCACCATAGCATGCATGGTCAATCAATATAGTCCCTGTGTTCTCCCCTCCCCTACTTTGAACCCTCTCTGTTCAAGTGACTCTATGATGAGCTTGAAAGTTTTGTCTGTTTCCTGATCCTTTGTCCAGTTTCTCTAAATTATACATAAAAGTGAAACTATCAGATATTTATCTTTTTCCTTCTGTCTTATTTCACTTAGTATAATCCCTTCTAACCGCATCCATGTTGCCACAAATGGCATGAGTTTATCCTTTTTGATCACCAAGTAGTATACCATTGTGTGTGTGTGTGTGTGTGTGTATATCTCCCTTTTTATGTTAATGTACCTAACACTGATTACATTCACAACCAAAACTCTGACAATTCATGATATTCCTTTTTAGGCAAGAATGACAGCTGTGGAGGGGAAGAAAAACTGCATATCCAAATCCTATTGAGGTAAAGTTTACATTAATTTAGTTTCCAGTGTACAACACAATCACTTGATATTTGTATACAGTGCAGAATGATCACCACAATAAATCTAGTTACCGCCCATCACCATAAACAGTTACTTTTTTTTTTCTTATGATGAGAATTTTTAAGATTCATTCTCTTGGAAGACTACAAATGTCCCCTATGATGTTAACTACCATCCCCCCACTGCACATGAAATCTCTAAGTCTTAATTCACTTTATATATGCCTCTGGAATCCCTTTGTACCTCTGAAATCCCTTCACCCAAACAAGGGAGAACAATTTGAAGTGGAAAGTTGAATGTATGAGTTTAGAAGTCAGAGATGACATCTAGATTGTTTTAAAAACAAGCTTCTCAGAAATATGTGGGTGAAGGAATTATCCAACTTCCTCTTTGAACTTCCTCTCCCTTGAGTGTTTCCAATTGTGGTCTTCACTTCCTCTACCCCAAGACTTTTTGTCTCCTAGAGTGCTCTGCGTCAGTAGTGTCTGCTTTTTCTGAAGGTAAGCTTGTAAGTTTCTAAAGGCAAGTATACACTTCTCCCAGGGCAACTTGAGGCGAAAGTAACCCTACAGCTTGAATTTTGTCCATGTTGCTGAAGCACTGGAAGTACTCTCGGCATTTAGGATGACAGCACTGCTATGATAACAGTGTCTTCCTTATCCACATAGTTTATTTAATGAGTAGTCATGCTACTTGAATTTGTCTTCCTCAAGGGCTATTTTGCAACATTTTGTCTGGAGGTAATATAGTTAAAGACTTAATTTCTTGGCACTAATAGAGAAAGTTTTATAAAATTTATGAGGAGTTGTATTAGAAAGATCTTTCAAAAGCATTTGTATGAAAAAAGGGTACACATTATTTAACAACTGTATATAAAACAATTTAAATGAATAATAGGATATTATTTTCATTTTTGCTGTGATCTCACTGATTCTAAAAATTTAAATGGTATAAATCTATCCTATATTTCTATAGTAAACTCCCAAAGTAATTTACATTATAAATAATTGCATAATAAATTTTCAAAGGAAATCCTGAAAGTCATGACAGAATCATTAGTTTACAAATCAAGCACATATAAAGAGGCTATGGCTTGTTTTCATATCCTAAAAATATAGAACTTTGTAAAAAACTATTCATAGTCCATTTATAATTCCTATTCAACAATTATGTGAACATTTACAATGAATTAAAAATAATAAAATAATATTTCAGCATATAGACTGCATGCCTACACCAAGCATTTGCCTCAGAATAGTGAGATAAGATTTAATTTATTCCTACTCCATAATACAATTTCATAGATAATAAATATTAATCTATGAAAAAGTCTAAGTGTATAAAGTCACAGCAATTAAGAGACCAGTAGAGTACTTAGAATCACATACATTATTTTAGAAAATGTATCAACTATACAAACAAATGTTTACAAGTTGTATTTGTCTTGCACACACTGTGATTTCTTTGTTATTTTCAAAAAGAAAAAGTGTTTTAGTTAATAACAAGAGACTAGTGAATATACTAAGACCCTCTATAGAGAACTTTTTAAAAAGTGTCTTCAATCTCAATAAGCAACTTAATATGATTCTATAGAATTTTTCTTTTCATTGAAATTGATACAAAACTAAGTTCTCTTCAAAAATTATTAAATTAAAGCATCAAAACTTACATCCATTGTAAGTTGATATATCTTGTTAACATATACAGGGAATTTTTTATTATAAATTGATCGCTGAGGCAGCTATATTTTACTTAATAAATTTTAAAAGATATTTTAAAAAGATATAAAAATTATTACTGCTGCTGTTACCTTTATGCTGGTACCTATTATTTTACAAATTCCCACTTGGCTAGAGAAATACATATGTAAAAACATTCTCTTTGAAATGATATCACTTCTTTTGTGATATAATTAAAACCAAAATAAAAAAAATGAAGCCAAGTTAAAATGAAACAAAAATATTAGTAACTCACTGTTTGCCCCAGGTAGGTAAAAATTGAATGATAATCTTTCAAATTCAAGGTTTAAATGAGCTGTTGCCTTTTTCCCTTTAATTTGAAAACTGAACAAATATAGGCAATTTTAGACAGTGACAAATTTTATATGGACAACTTTGATAAAGTAGACATGGAAATCTATTTTAATTATCAAGATTATATTATAGAAATTCTAGGTATAGATGCAAAATTCTACTATTGCAAATTCTAAGGTGCAGTCACATTAAAAATATACTCTGATGAAAACACCATTATCAATATTTTTATCTTTAAAAATAAAGGTAATGAAAATTAAATCAAGCAGAGTAAATTTTAAATCATTAATATTCAATATTTAATCAAAATTAAACACTCAACATTATATTATACTAAATTAAATTAAAATTGGGTAATATTAAATATGAAATATTAAACATTAAATAAGCATTAATGTTAACTTATTAAACATTAAACTTAATACCTGTACCAATTATTTCTACCAATACCATCACATTTGCTGATAGCTGTAGCCTAACCAGACTATAAGCTGTAAAGCTGAACAAATCAAAAACAAAACAAAACAAAGTTTGTTGGACTGTATATAGGTCTCACAAGCAGGCGGTTTACTGAAGTACTTGAGAGTTACTGCTCCCAATTCTGGTTATTTGATTCAGTTAGTATCTGTAGGAAATCCTGATGGGGCCAGGTAAGCAGAAGACACACTAACCAGACATGCCACTACTTTCTTTACCAGAAATTCGTTGGGGAATTTTCTATTTTGATAAGAAAGACAAAACGTTACAGATATCTCTTCTTCCCACTGATTTCCAAACTACCCCCTGTTCTTTTAAGGTTCTACCCCCTAGGAACATGCCAGCAAACTCTGGTGACCAGGTACCTGCCTGCGGGTCCCCAGGTCTGTGGCAAACTCGTCATCCCTGGGTTAGGCTGGAACATGTTCAGCAGTGCTTCCTGACGGCCCCCTCAGGAAACCCCTTGTTCCCAGAGAGATGAAGGCATGCAAGGATTGGCATGCGAGTCTCTGAATTCCAGAGCCTATCTTCACATTGCTGACTTTTACTACGTGTACAAATGAGGAAAATAAATCAATGACTCAGGAAGAGTGAGAGCTAGAAAAGCATTATGATTTGCTAGAAGGAGAACATTGTCCCGCATCCGGAAGCCCACGGTGTGAGAGGCCAACCCATTTCTGGGTCAGAAAGTGGTCCTCCCTTACATGAGCTCTGCAGAGTAATGTGCAGAGGAACGTGAGGTAAGAGCTTCACGTCTTTATGTGCTTTGCAGAGAAAGACTCTCCAAATCCTGACATTCAGATTCAGAGAATTTTAAGTTAAAGGTGTTGCTGAATCTTACTTCTTAGTGCTGAGGCAGAAAAAAAATCTATTTTAAAATACATACATTCCAAAAGGTTGACAGAAGTAAAATGATTTCATCAATGCAGCATTTTCCCACCGAGTGTAAGGAAGACAGGTTGTCACGTCACGTGTAAACTCATCAGGCAGGGAACCCGAGGGGGAAAGGAGCACCTGCCCTGGCTGAGCACGGCTTGCTGGCAGGCGCGGCTCTGCCTCCTTGGCAACCACATCAGAAGCCCCTTCTCATCCCTTCTGAATCATCCTTACTGGGTCTGTTCTCACCCGCAGGGCCCCGGCGCTGAGCTCCATCACTTCAGGGGTGAGTCCCAGTCCGCATGCACACCACACCGTGGAATGAAGATACTTTATCGGAGGGTTTTGCAACTGCTATTTAAAAAGAAATGTCTTATTGATCCTGCATTGCTGAATAAGAAGATGGGAATTGCCTGTGATGGTTTTCAAATCACCCAAAGGAAAAAATCTCTATGAGAATAAAGGTGGGGGTGGGATGGAGAGGGGAAGACACCAAGGACTTGAGAGGAGAAAAGGGGGGACAGTGGGTGGGTTGAGGGAAGAGTGAGGGACAGAGTGTGAGAGAAAAAAGAGAACAGAAACTGGATGGATGGATGGATGGATGGATGGATGGATGGATGGATGGATGGATGGATGGATGGATGGATGGATGGATGGATG